>VZTD01003689.1:46210-86382 GCA_013397725.1 Rhagologus leucostigma | reverse complement strand
GATCTCTCTATCAAATGTCCCCTCACGTGGAATACCACATCAAACATCCATACATGCACCTGTACCCAGCAAATTGTTGTGCTGGACGTTCGAGTGATGGGTTTTGCTCGTGGTGGTCTTGGTGTGGCAAACTTATGCCAGCAGCACAGTGAAGTGGCTAAAACTTCCTCTTCAGTAGCCCTGCCAAGGGAATGTGCCAGCCAATGAAGCCTTCCTCAAAACCACCTTTACTGGATGGTGTCTTGCCTTAGGAGACCACTTCTGAGACATGTTCACCAATACCTTTAGCTACTTTTAAGACCACTTAGTAGAAAACTTGTTTATCCTGCTGCTTCTTAGGTGCCAAAACCTGCCTTGCTGCTGCTGTTTGGTCTGTGCAGGTATTGGCTGAAAAATAAGGGGAAAGCATGTATGTGAGCTATGGAAAAACCTTCCTGTGTTTTAAAATCCAAGTGTGTTTGTGTGTTTCTGATGTGTGTTGTGTGTTTCTTCTTTCAGAACTGAGAGATACCTTTGAGGCCTTTACAGAGGAAGTACCACCGCAACAGTGGAAGTGGCTTATGGAAACTTGTCTACAGCAAAATGATATGATAAAATTATTTCTAAATTTCATGATAATAGAGAAGAACAATCCTATCAGATGCCTCTCATCTGGAGAAACACTGGAAAAGAAACAATGTATTATTAATTTACTGGATGCGTTGAGGCATATACTAAGGCTTTATTACAACATATCAAACACTTTAAAAAGTGATAACATCTTAAGTAAAGCAGAAGCTGAAGATTAATGTTTATGAGGAACTGCAAAAATGTTCCTGTGTACGTAGGTGGGTCTTCAACTTTCCTTTAAATGAGGGTGTCAGAAACTGCAAGTAGAAATGATGGCATGGATATCCTCCTCACCTTGTGCAGAGAGCTGGAACGGATGTCATGCCTTTGCTGTTTACATGTTCACATGACCTTCCTACCTTTGCGTTGTAAAATATTAAACTTAGGTGCTGGATGCCCAAATGGGAAGCCAGGAAGCTCCTGCATCCCGTAATGTGGCAATACTATACTGTCCCAACCTGGGTACTGGGGACCAAGAGTACGCTGCTGGTTTTGAGAGAGTATTGTGATGCTTTGGTTTATGAAACGATTTCGTTTTGTATCCGACTGCTTAGCACCGTTATGTTTGAAGCACGGCAATAAAAGCCTGGTTGAGACGGAAGCTGACTCTGGGACTTTGTTCTGGCGGCGGCGTCTCCGTCCTTGGAGCTATTTAAGGAAAGGCGGGCGGCGGCGCTCGGAGCCGGGGCCCGGTCGGCACGGTGCTGTTGGCTCACGGGCTGGCCGCGGTGCTCCGGGCGGTCATTCCCCAGCCGGGCGGTGCCGTGTGGGCCGGGCCGGGCCGGGCCGTGAGGCGCTGCCCGTTGCCCGGGTGACGCGGCCCGTCGGAAGTAGCGTAGGGCGGGCGGGGCGAGGCTTCCGGACGCGCTGTTGCATCAGCTCGGGAGCGAGGGCAGGCGGGGGCAGCNGGCGCGCCCGCGGGGACCTCACCGCCGCAGAGCCCCGCGCTGGGTGCGCGTCCCGCGCGATGCGGCTCGCGTTGTGCCTCGCCGCGGGTGGAAAGGCTAATGGTGGCATTCAGCGCTTTATGGGATAAATTCGGAGCTCCTCGTTACCCAGGTCTGGGAACAGCTGTCCCCCAGCTCGGTGGGTGCCGGGAGATGCTGGGTGCGCTCGGTCCGTGCACTGCCCAGCGCGCCGTCCGTGCTTTTCACCTGTCTCTGTGTCTCCCGTCCTGTCTTTCCCGAGCCTTCAGTGTTCTGTCCTGAACTCACGCCTGAACTTTTGGACTTTTACGGACATTTTTTGTGGTCGTGTTTTAATGATGGGTTGTACTGCTCGCTTCCATATGGAAGGAGGGCTGGGGTAGCACTATAATTTTTGGCACTACTGTACCAAATGGAAACTTGGAATACCAGTCATGCAAGTATGAAATACCATTATGGTATGTAAAGGATTGGAAATTCTGTCATTCCAGTTAAGGCTCTGTAAATACAAATATTTTTGCCCCTTTTTCTTTGTTACAGGAAGTTACTTTGCTCTTTATTCATCACAACTAATATTCCTACTTATGTGAAACATTTCTTGTTGTCAAGAGATTGGCTTTTTCAGAAGTCTTTTCAGTATCTTGGAGGGAAAAGGCTCAGTTTGGGTACACTGTAAGAAACTCTTTAGTTACTATTTGTTAGGGTGGGGTTTTTTTTACTGAAATTGCAATTGTTACATTTAGTTTCAGTTCAGGAAAAGTGGAAGTGAAACTTTCAGGACTCAAGTGACTAGGACTGACAAACTCTTCCTTGGTGTGGGATACTCCAGTCTTAAAAATCCCTGTTCTTCTAAAAGCTTCTTGCTCCTCATGTGCAAGTCTTGATAAGTCCTTTGTTTTTCTGTGTCTGTGTATGCTGTGTCTGGCACTAGCTGGAATCACTGCATTGGTTTGGTTGTTGTGAAATGTTTATGGAAAAAGAGAATTCGTCTTGGCTGAGCTGATAGTTGGAATTCCTTTCAAAGGTACCGGAGTGGCTGGCCAGGATGATAAATGGCCAGTTTGGAGCTGTATTAATAATGTTACATTTGTCTTCTGGGTTGCCTTAAATTTGTGAAAGCCAAGTTGGAAGAGAAATTACATTTCAAAATGTTCAGAAATTGGTAAGATTTCTTTTTGGAGAATGCCTCTGCAGAATTCCCAGAACATTTATGTTGTCATCTAATTATGACTGACAAGGTTAGCAGGTTCAGGGAAGCCCAGGAAACATAATTTTTCCCTGAAGCAAAGTAACTCCCTGGTTTTGTGTCAGCTAGCTTACTGCCTACTTTATGGCTTTTCTGTGTTTACTCTGCTGTCAACACCTTCAAGGAACAGAGATTTTCATTTTCAAGTTAATAAAAGTGAAAATTTTCCATGAAATTTGATATTGTGGGGGTTACATGTCTTGATTAAACCTCAGAAGTTATTTTATGTGCAAATAAAATGTAGAAGCAGTCCTGTGCCTTTGAGTCTGTGTTGCTGCAGTCTCTCAGACAAATTCTGAGTGCCCTTTAGTAGTCTCTGAAGCACTCCATGCATGGAAAGAAGAATATGACAATTACATCACCCAAAGAGAGTGTACACCAGCAGTTATTGTATGAGAACTGTATTAATTAATGTCTACAATGGAATTTTTTTGAAACAACTTTTTAACGTTGCGTTGTTAACTTTAATTCTTCTGATTTTCCAAGGTTATGTTGCTACCTCTCCAATACTCATGCTCAGTGCTTGTTTCTTCTTGTGTGATACGGTATCTGTGGATCGTTCTGTTCACATGAGTTAAAATTCAGTGTTATGCAACAGCTCTGTAGTACTCCCATGTTTCTGCTGTCAAGGAGACACTTCGTAATGCAGTTGAGTAGGAGCAACTGTAGTTTTTCTGTTTCGGGGGTGGAAAAAAATTGCAGTCAGAGAGAAGGGCAATTCCTTAGCCTGTTTTCCTGAAGCAACAGGGAAAACAGGTCAGATGTACATATATCCGTTGGCCCTTCTCCCTCAATACTTTTTGGGTCCATTGACTGGTATTAATTTGACAATTAATCAATTAATTTGACAGTGGGCAGCTGCCTCTTGTGGACCATTGGCAGGCTGAGCAAAGATGGGCTGGAGCTGTGCAGGAAGATGGGGATATTGAAGTCTGTGGGAAGAAGGGATGCAGCGCTTAGGAGGTACCAGGAACAATTTCAGTGGGAGTGTTTAATAAATTGAAGGCATTGCAAGACAGGGGGGAACTGAGGATGCAGAATAGAAATCACAGAAAACCACATTCTGTAGATTTACTATTCTTCTTTTAGTTGTGATATCAATTAAATTGGAACAGACTTTTGTGTAGATAGCTGTCACTGATTCCTTTTGCTTGAAAAAAAGTGGTCCACTGCTGCACTGCCTTCCAAAAGACAGCGTTACCATTGTCATTTGCTCAGCACTGCCTGAGCCTGTCCTCGTGTGGGACACTGGGAATGGGACAGTGAGCTTGCCAAACATTACAATTTCAAGTATTAATGTCTGTGCCAAGGTTGCTCACAAAATTTTTGGTTCTTAAGGTTATCGTTGCTGAGCTGGTACTGACATTCACAGGCAGTGTTTGCTGTCTCTCCATGCCAAAATCAGCTTGTATGAGTGCTGCCATATTTGTTGTATTTGTGTGTAAGTTTGGGCAACTTCCCTTTTAGATTGGTTTACAGATGTGGTTGGAAAGCACTTATATTGTTTCAGATACACTGACTTGCTTCCCATTAGCAGCCGAATGTGTGAATAATGGTCATAATAACCATAATAATACTCTGCAAATTGAGGGTTGTTTTTCCTTGCAAAAGATCTTTTCTTTGAGATATAGTTTTGTTTCTACCCAGATCATTCTTATAATACCTTTTTTTTCCTTGCCTTCTCCCTCATATGATTCATGTACACAAAATTCATGTTCGGGGAAGACTAATGTCTTAGGTTTCCACAGTTAATGAACATAACTATTTCAAACTATTTCATGTGTATAAACATGTGAAGTTCTGTGATGATAAACATCAGTAAATATTTAGAAGCCTGAAAAGATTATAGTAAAATGAACTGTGTGAGCTGAAGCTGAGTCCCATTCAGCTGGGTAAGGCAAGCCCATAAGGTCAAGTTATGAACCATTATTTCTTTGGTATTTCTTATTTGTACTGAGCAATTACATGGATAGGCCTTGAGAAGGATTTATACTTTACATGAATCTGTCTTTGCTTTTGTGTGTAAAATTTAAATATCTTTTGTGAACNTTGTAAAAACCTTTTTTCCCTCCTACCTTTCCTTGTTTGTTGCTGTTTTCCATTTTGTGTTATTTTCTGGTCAGTTGTAATTTTCATTCCGATATCTGATTTTTAAATTTTTTTTTTAATCATTAACTTTTTTTATTAGTTCTCCCGATGTGTCACTCTATCTCATTTATACCCCTAAGAGCTGAATACAAATATACTTGATATCTAGCTACCACTTCCCTGTCATCCCGAGTTGCTGTTGGATATTTTAATAATTTATTTCCATATAGAAAATGGCTCACAAAGTTTTAACTGATGGTATTTGGAAAACCTTTTCAATCGTGCAGGCCCTCACATCCTCTCCTAGCCTTTACTGCCTCATCTCCTTTCATTCCTGCCTTTCCAAGAGCAGTGTTCTGTGAGCACCTCCATGCTTTGGGAACTCCTCGTGCAGGAGATACTCATGGCAGTGTGAGAAGTGACACTTCTGGCCGTGGTCTCTCTTGGGGTTTGGGAGCAGGGACAGGTGCTCTCCTACTGCCTCTCTCACTTTACTGCACTGTGACCTTGGCTTAAATTACCTTGCTGGCTGACTACCTAAACAGGATATTGCCTTCATGTTTATACAGTACTTTGAACACGAAAGGAGCTACAAACATTGAATCACTGTAGGAAAATGTGAGTGCTGGGTTTGCCTAATGGCGGTGCTAGCCCATTGCCATAACCTCAGAGTGCTTTGTGCCCGCTGGCTTGCACAGGGCGTGCTCTTACTGTGAGCATCCCCACCAACTCACAGGGCCTTGTTGGTGCTTCCCCCGGCTCCCCGTGTTTGTCAAGATGAGACATAACTGAACCTGCTTTGCCTATATACCAAAGAAATCATGGAATTAAAAAATGTTGAGAGAGGAGCATGATCTGATATCCTTTCTGTTCGTTTCTGTAGATCTTACTCATTTTAAATATTATTCATGTGCCCGAGGAGAGAAGGGGGCATGGGAGAAGTATGGGAATATACAGCAGCAGCTGAAGTTTCGAGTTTCTAGAGCAAGTAGGAGGAACTGATCATCGTGCTGGGACCCTGTGTGCAGGCAACAGCCCTGCAAAGATGTAACTACGTGCTTAAGTTCAGTAGACAAATTCACAGCCTTTCCACAGTGTATAAAATGAATCATAGTTAAATATTGGCAGGATGAGTGTTTTAGCTGCATGGAAAAGAGTGACTGATTAGGTTTGCTTTATATGAAGGGTTTTCTCCAATTTCAGTAGATTATATTTCTTCATGAAAAAGACCTGTGTTCTTGTCCTTATTGCTCTTTGAGAGATGTCTTCAAAAACTTATGGCAGCATGAACATAATCCTATTAATAGGAAATACATAGTTATTTGGTAGCTTGTATTAAATCTAATTTTCTTAAATTTCTTACCAGTTGCCAGAGCTAATATACAGGGGGAGATGTATATTATAAGGATATATTTTGGTCATGAGATCTCCTTCTTTTAATGCTGACCAAATGTCCTGTGCCTCTCTTTACAGCTTCCAGCTACAGTTTTATTCTGAGCATTAGTGAAGAGGAAGCCAGGGTGAAGGCTCTGAACGAGTACCTGAGCACTCGTAGTTATATCCAGGGGTTCACATTTTCACATGCAGATGTGGAGGTGTTCAGAAAGTTTTCGGGGCCACCTGTGGACCAGTATATCCATGTTGTCCGGTGGTACAGACACATAGAAGCAATCTATGATGGCAGCAGTGAAAAAAATGAGCCTTGTAAACTTCAAACAAGTGAGTAATATGAAACTGGCGGGCAGGTTATAGACTAGCTGACATTGTATTGGTTTTTATTGCTGAGAATTCCTAGCAGTTCCCTTTCATACTCTCTTGCACGCCTTAAAATTTACAGTATTAATTTGTGTTCAAAGTCATAATATTGTTCTTGCATACAGCTACTGTGCAATTGGTAGATCCTGACCTATTTGGACGTAAAAGCTGTTATCAATTTTTTTTTTTTAATGTTAAAATTCCTCAGTGTACAGAATTTGATTATGTGTATTTTCTTTAAAAAGCTGGCTGTCTTCTGGTTTGTAAAAGAATGTGTGGGTTTGGGCTTTTTCCTGCAAATACCAAGATTTACTCAGTCCACTTTTTTTCCTTGCAAAGTTAACTAAATAGTTGTTGTATAATATACAAATTCACAATAAAATGAACTGAATACTTCCTCTTATGGTTGTTATTAACACTGAACTTCACAAAGAATGTGTGAGGTTCTTTTTTAACCTTGGTAATTTAGGCATGCTGATGATTTGAGGAAGTATTAACTGGTTAATCTAGGTCATTGTGTAAGCATGGGCAGGCATTTTTGGGAGCTACATCACTCTCCTGAGGTGTTTCCCAATGAGCTAGTCTAATTTAATTGCTTTATAGTGAGATCCTTGCTCAGGGAGTCATGAAATAATGAATAATAACCATGCAGAGCTGTTGTATAGTGCTTGCAATACCTACAAATGAATGCATGTCTGTCATTCTTGCTGATGGCTGTTGACTAATATTACTCCAATGCTGGCTGCTCACAACCTCTCACCATTTGTGTTCTCAGTTCCTAACAGACCAGCAGTTAAAATCAGACTGCTGTGAGTAAATTCTGTGTATGTTGTGTGTGCCTGCAAGTGTTTATCCTGGTTATTGTTTCCTTCCAGCAGAGAAGGGATCTCAGCTGCACCCCTGGCTCTGATAGCAGATTAATCCACTAACTAAAGATTGTCTCTAGATTTCCATGGATCAGGGTGGAGCAGTAAGAGAAAAGGTTTTCATTTTCCTGACTGTGGAATCATTACTGTTTAGTCTCTCTTTCTGAAGGGTTATGTCTTCGTGATTGGTGCCTGTGTTTCAGGAGTCCTGGAATGGTGTTCTGCAGTGTTCGCTATGAAAGTAACACGTGAATCTGCCATACTTCTTAGACCTTGAATATTATGTTGTTGTTTTTTTGGTGTACCAGAAAACTCCACAGTGGATTAGAGCAAATGAACTTCAGTTCAACCAGGGGAAGGGCTGTAGGCTGGCAGAGGTGTATTTGAACAGACTAACCAATATTTTACTAGCCTTTTACTTTGCCCTCGGCATCTGTATAGTGGATAAAAAGTGACACCTAACTCGCAAGCTGAGAAATACGGAGTGCAGTATCTGGGTTTTTCCTTGTGTTTGTGTGGTTGTAACTGAAGAAAGCTTTACAGATTTATCTTTTATTAGACTAACCCACACAGGCTTCTTTCCCCGAGGGAAGAGTTGACCACAATTAAGCATGCCAGAGTAATCTTTGTAAATCAAAGAGTAAACAAATCCATACCTTGGTATATGACCTGTGTTACAGAGAGACTTCTCTTGAACTTGAGATGTTCTGTTCAGGAATACCTCATGCAATGAAATGTTTAGAATGGGCACATATTTCCATGGGTTCATAGCTTGGAGATTAAATGAAGTCCCTTTGTGAGCCAGAGTACTACAGTTAATATCTTTTTTTTTTTGTATTTAGGCAGTTACTCAAAAAAGCAAGATGAAGAGATTAAATTTTTTATACCATGAATGTTTACATTACTTGAAGATTTTCAGCCAAAATATGCATATGAAGATATTGAGGGAAACAAAGTTAATAAAGAGCACCCTGAGACACAGGATCAGAAAGGCAGTTTTGTTGTCAAAACAAATAATTTGTATAGTATTTTAATTGTAGTTAAAACGCATACCATGAGAATTACTAAAGATAGTGCTAAAGATACAGTTGCTGCGTGTATTAAGCTGGCAAACTTGCTGTATTGTTGAATTTCCTGGTTTGCTTTCATTCCTAGTTAATGTGATAATTGGTTTAACATCATTTAACAGCTGTAAGCAGCCCAGTGCCCAGCAAACTGCAACTTTTAGATCACATACCCGTACTTCTCTTTGAAAAAACCCCACAAGTTTAACAACTATGTTGCTTCTTACAAAATTAGGAGAAAACAAATGCAAGAATATTGTCACTAATATTACCCTGGGTTTTATCTACTCTCTTTAATGGCAAAATGTAGCCTCTTGCTGAAGTGGAGTGTATTTGTGGTAAATGAGTGTGTTCAGAAATGCCTTGTGTACGAAGCAAAAATGCGTGATAAAAAGCTGAGGTGGTTTCTAAGCCTTTCTGTCTTCTCTCTCTCTCACCTTGAGTGGAAATACTCTGTCAATATTGGCTCTAGAGACCACCTCTGGACTCTGGAGATATTTTGCAAATTCTGTGTGACATCTGTGATGTGCCATCACAGTAAAATCAGTGGCGTCGCAGAAAGCCCAGGACTGCCATAACACTTCATTAATGATTCATTGAATTTCAAAACTCTTGGTAGTACTTTGCCTGAGTTGCATGCTCTTACTTTTGTACTCTCTTCCTCACTGCTACTTGGATCAAAAGCTAATAGGAATGGCAAGTTAGAGAGTAGAAAATAAACTAGATTGAAATAATTTAATTTGGTTTTGGTGGCTTTGTAGGAGGCTCTAACAGGAGTAGCTGGATTGCTAGGATTGAAGCTGCTTTCTCCATTTAGATGTGGGGTTTTTTTCTTCTGAAATAATGATGCGATAAGGAGAAAGTGTTATATTGCAAATCTGTTTGTGGAAAGTGTCTTTTTGGTTTTCTTTAAACTACTTTTTCTCCTAGGTAAAGGCAAACGTGTGCAGCCCCCCTGGTCTCCCCCTGAAGGGACAAAACATTCCAAGCTCTGCCTCTACAACAGCCTGACTCGAAGTAAGGTGAGTAAATGAAGGGAAAGTGGAGATTTCCCTAGAAACACGAATAGAGCAGCCATCAAATGCTTGTGTCTGAAATGTTTGCCCTGTCAATAGTCAGGTCTCTAAGGCTGTATTTTGTGGAACGTTAACGAGCAGGGGCCAGAAACTCTGTGCCAGTCAAGTGCATTTGCTGGGCAAGTGTAATACTATATACATACACTACAAGTGTGTGTCTCTTTGTGCATATTGCATAATATTCAGTTCCCGGTTTCAAGTTGTCATGCAAAATAGCCAGGCATTCAACAGTAATATATGTAAGTGTAGGCAGTGTAAGCAGAATAAAATCAGTTTCTTTATTCAGATGTTGCCTGTTTTAAAAATGTCTCACCAGTTATATAGTTGTAATATAAAAAGTGTGAAAGTTCTTGTGGTCTTGTTTGAAAGTCCGTTGGGAAAGAGGAAAAATTAAGAATATTAATGTATCATGGGATGTAGTATTCAAGTATCTGTGAACTGATTATAGTGTGTAACCCTTTTCAGTGCAAAATAAAGCTTTTACAAACAGTTTGAATAGTGCCCTGCCTAGTCCAAATCATCGTAACCTGATGCATTGATTGATAAGAATGCATAGAACATAAGCATTATCACACCCCATTATCTTTTCCATTGTAAAGCTAGTGGTGATCTTTACTTATGGTTAAGGTGGGAGTGGAATAACTATTTCTTTTTTGTAATTATAGTCCGTGTTTTCATGTTCTAATCTCCAAATGGGGTGTTAGTGGCCCAAGGTCATGTCTTCAATTTCTTCTGACCTCTGTACCTTCCCTTTCAATTAAGGAAATATTTCAGCCTCAGAATGGAAAAAAGGTCTTGTGGTATTGCTGTGGTCCAACAGTTTATGATGCTTCTCACATGGGACATGCCAGGTACTGCATTCTTTATTTTGATATAGGTGATAACAGTGCCTAGTGGAAGCAAAAGGTTATTAGTAAAAGGTATTCTTTAGATGAGTGTACTACTAGAAAATGGTCTCTTTCAACTCAGTGCTTGCAATTTAAGATTAAAAGGATGTTATAGTTTTTTATCATTGTGGGATTAAAAACTAATAGATGGGGGCAAGGTAAAACTGCTGCACAGTTATTGACTGAGGTTAAAATGGTTTGTGCACAAAATAGCTACAGGTGTTCACTAAAAACACCCCTATATCTTTTTGGTTTTAGGTCCTACATCTCATTTGATATCCTGAGAAGAATCTTGAGGGATTATTTTAAATACGATGTTTTCTATTGTATGAATATTACAGATATTGATGATAAGGTAAGGGGGTTTTTTAAATTGCAATCTAAAATACTCTGCTTTTAGAATGGAAGTCAGAGAGTCACATGTAATTGCCACTTGATAAGCCAAGATAAATCTTAGACTTATTAACTGAGATGTACGTTTTGTACACAGAGGCATTGATTTTCTCAGTTTTGTAGCACTCCTATTGTAGCAAACCCTATATTGTTGTATATACATGAATGTTGTCACAAATAATGAAAACTAAGTATTTGAAAAGGAGAATTTATTTTATTTGCCTGTTGAGGTAATTAATTGACTCTGTTGAGGTAGCTGATTGACTATGTATGGTGTGTTTAATTTGTATTATTGCACGTAATTCTTGTAGCTTGTTAAATTTATAGGGATTCTGAAATGCCTTTAATACATAATAGATTTTATCTGCTCTTAGTACAACTATGTCTCACTTCACAAAAATATCTTCATGTTTCTGTTCTGTAGATCATCAAGAGAGCAAGACAAAATTACCTTTTTGAACGGTATAGAGAGAACAAATCAACACCAGATCAGCTACTTCAAGATGTTAGAACTGCCTCAGAGGTGGGTGTGGTAATCTCTGCTTGTGTTTTAGGTTCTCACTCAATAATGTAGGAAAGCATTTAAGAAATGCCTCAGACTCTGCTACCTCCTTAAACTTTCTGCTTGTTTTAGTTTTGGTACCACGCACATTAGAAATGTTATTTGAACTGCACATCACTTTGATTTCTACATTGTTTTAGAATTGACAGATTCTTTAAAAGGCATTCCTGCTTTCTGTGATCTTAGCCCTTATTTGTGAGTGCATGTATTGTTCAAACAGCGTTTGGATGTTTATGTGTTAGAATTCAAACTTTTGAAATAATCCTTTAAAAGCGTTTTTAAACAGTGGTATATCCATAATCTTTTAAAGCTTGGGAGGTTTCCCTTTTGTACCATTGATGACCTTGGAAAGAAAAGGCTCGAAAGCTTTAAGGATTTAATAAATTGTGTATTCAGGACTGAAGGTGAGGGAAGGTGATTCTGTGGTAATTTTTAGAACTACAAATCACAAAGAGATTATCATTCTAATGAATTGAATACAGGCCTGGGAATAGGAGGCCTGGAAATCTTTGCCTGACGTAGTCTCTAAACATTGCATTTAATCTCTCTCTGTTTCACATTAAAGCTTGTCCTTTTCAAATTTGTGGTAATCAACTGCGTAATTAAGGTGATCAGCTGCATAGAAAATGAAAACAACAGTAATTATGATGATGATGTAGTAATTTATGAAGTCTTTCTGAAAAAATGAATTTGGATGCAAACTAAAATCTTGTGATTGCACCTTTATTTCTGATGAGGAGCATGTTTCATGTTTCAGTAGTTGATGTCAAAGCTTTTTCTGTGGCATAATGTCTTACCAACCACTAGCAAGGTACTGTGTGGCTAAGATAATATTCTGTGTCTGGAGCATAGTGGTACTGTACTGCAGCTGGCTTTCTAATTTTTTTATTTTTAATTTTAGCCCTTTTCAATTAAACTAAATGAAACAACAGACCCAGATAAAAAGCAAATGTTGGAAAGAATTCAAAATGCAGTGAAGTCTGCTTTTGACCCTCTACAAGAAGCTGTGCAAGCAAAGCTCCCTGCTGAAGAGATCAACAGACGTCATGAGGTAAATTTGAGCTCCTTTTTATATTTTATATTTGGCTTATAGTTGTTAGGAAGTTTAAAAATATTATGTAGCTTGTAGTAATTCCCTGAAACATTATGGAACCTTTTATTCATAAAAAGAGGAAGAGTGGGGCTGAGAATGTTTTAGTACTTCACATTCAGTACAGGAAATTTGATTCTTCAATTCAACTACAGAGTTTTTGGGTGCTGTTTTTAGCAATTACTTTTTTTTTCCTTCCCACTGTGATAATTATTCATTTATTTTTACCTTTCCTACCAGGATTTTTCTCTTGCACGTACTTAGACTTTCTCTTTGACTTTTTTTGTCTGAGGAATTGGTTTCATTACAGGTTACTGAACATGCATTTCCAATGATGGCAGTTTTCTACACAAGTGTTTCTGTCTCTGATGAGAGAAGAAAATACCTCCCACAAAGTTGTCCTCAGGATTATTTTTATTAAAGTAAATTACATTTAGCCACAAATAATCACATTGACTTTATTGGGCTTTGGTTCTGTCCCAGTAACCAAGTCAGTCAATATATCTAGTGTCTTTTAGTAAATGATTTCCATTTTCATTTTCTCTTGCTTTCAGATTATTTGTGGTAAGTACTGTGAGGTACAGATGGGTATGTGCTCCCTTCTTGAGAAGACTCTGTCTCTAAATGATGAGCCTTTTTAAAAGGCCCAGCTAGTCTAATATCAAGTGCCTTTATAAAATTGTATACTGACCTAATGGAATTTTAAAAACAACTAAAGTCTAAGCAATCACACCTTCTGCATTATATCCTAGAGTAAGAACTTGTAATCTTTTAATACAAGACTAAAAGGTATCCTTGCTGATGTTCAAATTAGTCTTTCAGACACTTCTTAGCAGTGTGCATAATAAGGCTTCTGTTAGATTATCCAGTAGCAGTGGGGGAACAGATGATGTGATGTAACTGCAGGTCCCATCTGATGTTTACAGCATGAGTTCCAGATGCCTATTTAAGTGATCAGCATCAAAACAGTTATCACATATCGGTTTATCTTCCTTGCCCTGGTTGTTTCATCTATGTTTGTGAAGGGCAGTATGATGAAAATGTGGTAGAAACATGGATTACTCTGTATTCACAACTAAGTGTCTCATTGCAAACGTCTTACTCCTTAAGCAAACCTCTCTCTGTTCAGAGTAAGATCTTTCTGCACAATTTAAACAGGGCAAGTCTTTGATCAGTTGCTCTTACCGTAATTGTTTTCTAGACACTGTTGGAAGAAGCCAAAGATTTGCTGTCTGACTGGTTGGACGCAAAGTTTGGCAGTCAGGTGACTGACAATTCCATATTCTCAAAGCTCCCTAAATTCTGGGAAGGGGAATTTCATAAGGATATGGAAGCACTCAATGTAAGTAAATGAACTGTTTTCTGTACTAAAAATGTATGTGCCATGCCTTATAGTACCCAGAATACAATTTAACTCCTTAATAGCTTTCAAGAACCTCATATTTCAACCTTATTGATAAAGTATTTCCTTTAATTTGAATAGGTAGATGTTAAATTAGCACCTGCTCTGTTTTCATCCCAGCAATCTTAAATCTGTTGTGGTTGTTGCACATCACTTAGTTGGTGATCAGGTTTTATGTGTGCTCTCTGTGCCGTCCCCTTGGTGTAACATGGGCAAATAATCATAGACTGATCCAGAAATTTGAGATGGAATCTATTGGCTGCACAAGAGATCCCTGCCAACCTCAGCATTTAGACTGACTACTTAAGAGTCTTCAGCCACTAAGAAATTACGTGATAATAACCATCAGGAAGAGATTTGTCTGTTAGAGATGAAATGCTTGTCACAGGCAGTGGTTCAGGTCAGTAAAGGTTGATTTATTTACCTGCAAATCAGAGGGACTTATTGCCTCTTCTGTCAGAAGTGCTGGCATCCCCTTAAAGGCTGAGGAAAAAGTGGCCACAGCACATTGTTTCAGATCAGAAAGCTTGAAATAGGAGTGTCAGATGTTACTACCACTTGCTTTTGAGCAAAATTGTAACCAATATATAACATATATGTTTAGTGCATATATATCTATAAATTCTACTTTTTATCTCTAGGTTTTACCTCCAGATGTTTTAACACGGGTTAGTGAATATGTGCCAGAAATTGTGGATTTTGTGAAGAAGATTGTGGATAATGGTTATGGGTAAGTTTGCTACTGGGTGCCAGAATGATTGCTTTCAGCATTTAGCTGTGAACTGTTTTCTCTGTTTTCATATGCAACAGTAGTCTTTGCCAGAAGCAGTTTTTCATCAAATAAAGACATTTCAGGTTTCTTTGCAAAAGAGCTGTTATTTCTCACCTCATGTGCTTCTTATGATGTCCTATAGGGTGAAATCCTTGTTCATTAAAATAAAGTCAAAGTCCCATTCACTTGAACTGTGTTTGATTCCTTGTCTTCATCAAAAATTGTCAAAAATTGACACGTGACTGTTAGAAATCAGTTGTAAATAACATAAATTTAAAAAAATGGTAATTCTTGTGACTGTTATCTCACCTCTTAAAAGCTTAACAATAGCTGTTGTTTTCTCTTTGATCAATTTTATTATAACTTCCAATGATTTGTCCAAGGTCTACATATGGTAAGGCCTTAAAAATTGGACTCACCTAAGTCACCTTTACAATACTGAGCAGTACCACACTGTGAGTGGAGTTACTAGAGAACTTTTGACAGTGATTTTGGGGATAAAATTCTGTTGTGGTAGAAAGTCAGCTAAATAATGATCTTTAACTTTTCAGGTATGTGTCCAATGGATCTGTATACTTTGATACTATGAAGTTTGATGCCAGTGAAAAACACTCCTATGCTAAGTTGGTGCCTGAAGCTGTAGGTGATCAAAAAGCTCTTCAAGAGGGTGAAGGTAAAAATCTGCTTAAGTTGGTGAAGAAACTGATGATGTGTTGGTCTCTTCAACTGATTTCACTGATGTTTGGATCAGTCACAGTCAGAGCTTAATGATTTACCTGCTGCACTTCCTTTACCAATTTCTTTGCCAAAGTTTTGTAGCTTGAGCGAGTACTTTCCTGAAAGTTTTAAATTGGAAAATACCAAGAAATATTATTAATCCTAGGATGGTTTCGGGTTGCTCTTTCTTTCTTTGTGGGGTTTTTTTTTGGTCAGAATTGTGAATAGCTCAGTCATTTGGCCATGGGTCAGTTATTTGCCCCTTCATCTGGCTCAGAGTAGGAGCAAAGACTTGAACCTGGGTCTTCCACATGCCAGGCAAAAGTTCTCCACATCAGGCTGGGTTATTTCATGATAAATATTTGTGTTCTTCTTTCATACTGAGAACTCTTTTTTGACTTTGTAAACTTGTTGTGTTGAACTAAATCCAAGTATAGATTTTTTTTGAATTGAGCTATAGCAGAGGATTAACTTAAAATGCTCAGTAAATGAGACTCATTAGTTATCTGCTCCTGAAGTTGTACAGTTTTAGCAAATCATGCAGAAAGTCTATAAAAAGAATATTAAAAGCTTTTAATATAATACTCATACCAGGTGAAATCAGGAGACTCATACAGTAGGTAAATTTAGCAGTATCTGAGAGATGCTGCTTTAAGTGGGTATGGGCTTTTTTCCTTTATTCAAACTCTTATAGCTGAAATCTTCTATGTGAAATAAAAGGTGCTAGCTTAAACTACCATATTTGTGGAACATGAATGTATAATTTCCACCACATAACCAGTCACTGTTGTTGAATAGTTGTGTCCTTTTGCAAATAGGAACTGATGCTGAGTGATTAATGTAACTAACCAAGAGTATGCAGATACCAAGTGATTGCTTGTTCAGCTTCGCTCCTTTGACTCATTTGTGATGATTGTTGTTACCCTGACAGATAATTTTTCCTGTTACAAGTAGCAGAAATGCTAAGCTTTGAAAATTGCAATTAATGTAAATAAAAGCAAAATACACCTATATTTAAAGTGCGGAAGGTACTATATTCTAAGCAATTGAGATTGCAAATATCACAACCTATACAGCAGAACCTAATTGAGAAGTTTGACTTTGACAATCTTGTCTTGAACTTTTATGTTGTAGGGAGTGTTGTTGACCACTTGTAGTCTTGGACAGTAGTGCAGAAATGGTAAATTTCTTGTGTGTAAAGATGTTGCAACAAAAGTACCACTTAAATTATCGTAAGGGGCTAACGGCAAATAGTGCATAACACATCTCTGATGGTAACAGAACAGTAAATGTAGCTACTGAACAAGTACCAGCCATTCTGTGCAGCAACTGAGATTAGGGGAAGAAATACTGTATTTTCTATGAGACTATGATTGTATGTGCAGATTAAGACAGTCATAGTCTCAATTTAGATCCGTCTCACTCTGGAATGAATTGAATCTGCAGTCTTACTTGTCTCTGAGTATGAGGTTTTTTCTTTCTGTATTTCTTTTTCTGTAACTGCAATTTTGGAGTTGTGCCTGCTGAGAAAATGTAGCTGAATCACATGTCAAAATTTAGAAAGCAGTGCAACTGATACTTGTCAGATACTTGTCAACCAAGCATTAACCAAAACCCCAAAGGATTATCAAGGTTAATAATGAGGATTTTTGAGGGCTCAGTGATTTGGGTGTTTGTGTTTTGGGGTTTTTTAAGGGTTTTTTTGATGGTTTGTTTGGTTTGGTTTTTTGGGTTTTTTTAGATTCTCTTTATGTGAGATACAGCAAAGTGAATCAGTAATGCTGGTGTAAAATGTATACATTTACATTTTCTCCTTTGAAAGGTGACCTGAGCATCTCAGCTGATCGCTTAAGTGAGAAGCGTTCTCCAAATGATTTTGCTTTATGGAAGTGCTCCAAGCCAGGAGAGCCCTCATGGGACTCTCCATGGGGAAAGGTAAGGACATTATAATCAGGACTTGGATTTTCTACACTTATTTAAATAGCACAGTTACACAAGTTTTTTTGCCTCTTGTCATATTAACAATGTATAGATTGTGGAGATGATGTATTCAGTCATAAGATTCTGTGGTAATGTTCATTAATAATCTCGAATGTGTATCAGTCTGTTTGATACTTTTTAAGCAGAAGTTTGCATGCAGGCTCTCCATGGGTGTTACTGCTCATTTGTCCTCTGTTTATTGACAAGCTTTATCTGCAGTAAATTGTTTCCTTTTTTTTCCCTTGTGATGAAAAATATTAATGTAGCTTTTAAAAGAACAATAAGCAAGATAATCAAAACATTACAGATGTATTGCCCTGTTGGATCTCTAAATGCAACAGTTTCCTTTTGGGAAGCTGAGGTTGGGAATCTTTTTTTCCCTTTAGTAACAGCATGAGGGAGTGAGACAGAGGCAGAAGAGGAAGACAGTTACTAGTAACCAAGTAATGCCTTTTTGTTAACAGGGTCGTCCAGGATGGCACATTGAATGTTCTGCGATGGCTGGATGCATTCTGGGAGAGTCGATGGACATTCACGGAGGAGGCTTTGATCTCCGGTTTCCTCACCATGACAATGAACTGGCACAGTCTGAGGTGAATGAACTGGCTTTTCTGCAGTGATAAAGCCACATGCTTTGCTGTGACTGCAACTTGCACAAATCCATAATTCAGTTTTTAAAACTTGATGTGTGTTTTGTGTAAGCATGAGTTTTGGTTTTCAGGATTTTATTGTCTGCGTTTTCCTGCTTCATGATATAGATGTAAACAGTGTTGAGTCTTTGGGTTTTGGTTTTTTCCTGCAGGCGTACTTTGAAAATGATCACTGGGTTCGGTATTTTCTGCATACTGGTCACTTAACAATTGCTGGCTGTAAAATGTCCAAGTCTTTGAAGAATTTCATTACAATAAAAGATGCACTGAAGAAACATACAGGTAAAAATTATTTTGGAATGGGAATGCTTTTGATGTACTTTGAGTGGTGACTGTGATAATTTTTTTTGGGGGGGTAACTTCAGGCGTCTTTCTTCTTCAATAACTTTAGAACAGCTTCCTTGTTCTTCTGATCCTTGTTGGTATTTATCTGTATGGATAATAGTGGGTTTGCTTTTTTGGTAGATGTAGTGATAGTAAGAACTTCAAAGATTATGTTCTTAGCCACTGTAGTATTGGAGTCCATGAAAATGCTTTAGCTTATGATAACTTGCTTTGTTTATTTTAAACCTCCTACTAGCACGGCAGTTACGGCTGGCTTTCCTCATGCACTCTTGGAAGGATACACTGGATTATTCAAATAATACCATGGAGTCAGCTATTCAGTATGAGAAGTTTATGAATGTAAGTAAGTTTTCCATTCCTTCTCCAGCTCTCTAAACTTTGTGTTGTCAAGGAATAGAACTCCAGGGATATGTAGGCCATATTCCCAGACTGGGTTTGCCTTCTGAATTCATCAGGTGGGATGTCACAGTGTTTATTTAGCTACCATTGAATGCTCAAGTTGTGTAAATTTTGGGAACTGCTACATTTCTCTGCAGCTGGGTGCTCTCTCCACGTTTTGACATCTGAGCAGCTTGGCACTTACACGCAAGATCAGTTTCTCAGTTCAACTTGCTCGTAGAACTCAGTCCAGCAGACACTCTGTAGCACTTCTACCAGGTCAGACTCTACACAAATGTAGCCAAAGGGGAAGAAGGAATATTGTTCTCACTTTGTCTCCTCACCACAAACATTGAGCCTTTGCCTCTATGCCTTGTGAGTGTGTGAGAGGTCAGGCAGAGATTCTGTCCCTGGTTAGTTTGGAGCTATAATTTAAACTCACATTTCCCACAAGGAGACTGTACAGCATTTTGAGATTGTTGATCATGGTCTCTCCAGCCGAGGCTATTCTGCATTTTACGTAAGATGTTTGGTTTGGGCCATGGATTAGGTTAAAATGACTTTTTACCAAGCTGGATGCCCATTTAAAACACATCCTTGCTATAAAGCCATTTTATTCTTCAGCTTCCATTGCTAGCAACACACTTTAAAATCTGCCATAAGAACTGTTGCCTAAACTTCTTCAAAGGGTTGTTTGTATGAGCAGCTTGGTGTTAGAATACTGTAGGGTATCATGTAGTAACAGAGCAAGAGATAAACATGAATTGCAGTCCAACTGCGATTTACGGAGTTATGCAAAATGTTTTATTGTCTTGACAGACTTTCAATAGATCCTGGCTGAAACGTTGTTGAACCCATAAAGTTTAGGAGTCTCATTTAGAAATAATGCCCTTTTGTAGTAAGTATTGATTATGTGTAATTGAAACTGATTTCTAGCGCTATTCTTCTTTTACAGGAATTCTTTTTAAATGTGAAGGATATTCTTCGAGCTCCCACTGATGTGACAGGCCAGTTTCAGAAATGGGAAAATCAAGAACTAGAGCTGAACAAAAAGTGAGTGGAGCATTCCTACTGCTCTCTGAATAGCCATTGTGTAGCTCCATGTTTATTTTTTTCCTTACAAAATCACTTACAATGTGTATAGTGATATTTATGTCTGTAGAATTTCCACTTAATATCCCAACTCTTTACAAGTAATCAGTTTAATCTTGGGGCAGCCTTATGAAGTATAGATGGAATTGTTGATTTCCCTTTTGTTTATGGTAAGTACACTGGCTTGCCTCATTCCCCTGTTTGTGAAGGGAAAGAGAACTTTTCTGTTAGATAGCTGTCATTTTCTTCACTACTTGAAATCTTGTCTTCTCTCTGAGAAGTGACCAATAATTCCCAGTGGTTACAACTGGAAAAACAGAATTTTGCACCTTTCAAAGTGTAGTGAGCAATCTGAGACAAGCAGAAGTTAAATGACCTGACTAAAACCACAAGGAATCAGACTGCCAGTGTTTGAAAATACGTTGTTGAGACAGTGCTACCAGTTTTGCTGTCCGTTCACTTTTATAACTACCATTATTATTTGTAATGCAAACAGCTTCCTATATGACTTCTGTTTTGTCTGAAATTTAAAATAGAAGCATCTTATATTGCAGAATTAAAATTGTTTCCTAGTTCAGTTCACTGTTGTGGTCATGAATGTTACTATTGGACTAAGTGCAGATGTTTCTGTGTAGTGATATCCTCTGAAAATTGTATCTTCAACTTGAGGTTGGTAGAGATAACCCCTTTTTCAAAAAGGGGGGAGATAGTAAGTAATAGAGAGGTCAAAAGGAAGGGATAAAGAAGTGGGAGGAATAGAAGATATGCTTCGTGGATATTTGGTTTTGTCTCCTTTCTTCTACCACTTCTTTTTTCTTGGAAAAAGTACATTGCTTGAAACCATAAAGCCTTTGTGTGATGAAATGGTACTTAATATATTGTATTATTTATTATACCTACTACCATGTCACTTACATGACAAAGGTTTGCAAGAATTTATTCCTTTTATCTACTCATAATATCTTCATAGCAATTCACTTTATGGGAAGTTAATTGGTGCTCCATCCTGGAAAGATACCAAACAGAGAACTTAGCAGGGGTAGGAGAGCAATACTGTAAAAAAATAAAAAGTAAACCCAAGATGCTAAATAAGCAATTTATATTGCTTAAAAAAAAACTTGCATGAAAAGGCCATTGCTGAAAAAGTGTTTGGATAGTTGTTGCCAGTTAGATTATCCTGCCTGCCTTTGTCTATAGCAGCAAAACAGCAGTGTCACAATAATGCCTTTTTTCTTGCTCATCTGTTTTTCCTTCAAATATAAACTATGACCAACAAAAGATTATCTTACTTTTAGGTCCCCTTTCTCTTCTAACAGAGACTCTTTGGAGTATGTTGCAGGTTTTTTGGCATGAGTAGTTAGAAAGAATCTTTTTCTTCTTAGTTTTTACGAGAAGAAGGCAGCAGTTCATGAAGCGCTGTGTGACAATATTGACACCCGCTCTGTCTTAGAAGAAATGCGCGCGCTCGTCAGCCAGAGTAACTCCTACATTGCTGCAAAGAAATCTTCCAGACAGATGCCAAACAGACTTCTTTTAGAAAACATCAGCTCCTATCTCACTCAAATGCTAAAGGTATGTAACAGCAGGTAGTAATGTTGCTATTGCACTGTGCAGTTATAACTTGTATTTTCAAGGATGGAGGGATCTGTACAGTCTTTGTTTAAATCTTATAGGAAACTAGAGATCTTTCACACATCCCCCAGCCAAAACAACCCCAAACTGCAGCGTGTGCTGCAGCAGGAACAATTTTGAGTCTTCGTGTTCCCTTATGTTTTCAGCTAATGCTTTGTTGAATAGTGGAGAGCCCCTAAGGACACATGCAAGGAAAATTAGATAGTCAAAAAAATATGAAGTCAGAATGACAAATCTGACTGCTTTAAAGATAAATCTGAAAGCCAATGCTTTGTATGGTGTATCAATTACAAATCAAAACATCATCTTGTTGGAGTTGTGAATTCTGGGTTAAATGAGAACTATTCAAAAGCCTAGTAAATATATATGATTTTGCTTAATTTTCACATACCTGTGAATTGATGTATACAATCTTTTCTTTTCTTTTTATGTGATCAGATTTTCGGTGCCATAGAAAGTGATGAAGCAATTGGTTTTCCTGTTGGAGGGAATAGTCAAAACATAAATGTAAGTGAAGGACAAAATACACTCTACAAAATTACTCAGTGTCCTTTGAAAGCTTAGGTTAAAGTGATGACATTACTAATATGTAGCTGAATTGCATTCTTTTTGCTTTTAGCTTTTGAATCTGATGTAATTAATTGGCTTAGGAAGCAGGATTTTTATTTTACAAGAGTTGGGGTTTTTATAGGTTTGTTTGATTTAATGACAGACAAATTGTATAGCAACCAGAAGAAGAATTATCTTGTCTTCTGAATGATGAGTCTGTTTCATAAACCACATGTGAACTACAGGCAGCACATGGTGCAGTCTAAAGGCTCATTACAAGTATTTGTATGCTAAGTAGTTTCAAAAATATAATTATACTGATTAAACTTCTTCTTTGTGGTACACCAAAAACCAGCCTGGAGGCAGCTGGAGTTTTATCCACATTTCAATCTCTTCTTCTGCTCTCATTTGCAGCCACAGTTTTTATGTGGCTTTCAAAGGCTGTTTTGCTTTAGTCACCCAGCAGTTCTGCTGCGATGCAGAATTTTTCTGGAAATACCTGAGAGGTACCTGATGAAAGTGCTGATGGACTCTGGAATAACTGGAACATTTTCTGGTGCAGGCAGGAGAAATAACTCCATGTGAAAGCCATCAACACTGTTCGTGCCAAAAATCTCTCGTGGACACGTCAGTGCTGTTTTTCAAGTATTTTTCTGCTTTTAAAGGTGTGACCATGCACCTTTCTGTTCCTCCTTAGAGGGAATAAATGAAACATTTCTGGTGTAAAAAAAAAGCTTAACTTTTTATTCATCAAAGGAATTGGCAAGCTTTCTTGTGGTTGAAGAATGGGAATGAACACTCATCTGATAATTGCCCATGCAAATACTTCCACTAGTGTGCTGTGGAAATTTCTCTTAATGATATAATAAGGAAGATGTTCAGTATTGCCTACAAAGCCCATCAATAGTGATTTTTAGTTTAGCTCAGAATTATTTTGAATTTCAGAAGAAAGGAAGCACTCTGACACTTACCTTTTTAGGAAAAATTAGAATTAAATTTGTATTTAGCACTTAAGGCAGTGTTTCCAGTAGACATGATTTATGGAAGGATTGGTGATAGCTTGAAGCTAAGTCCTTTCACTCCTTTAAAATAACACTGCCAAGGGTGATAGGGTGAGAAGAATCTTGTGGAGAAAAAATAAAAATCCTGTGCTAACACATGTTGTTGTCCACAACAATTGGAGTTGTTACCCACGTACAACAAGCCAATGATTACACACTCAAGAGAGACATGGATTATATTTGTTTCAGAGTTGTGCAAGCCTGGGTGCTCGGTGGTATTCCACAAATCAAGCACACCAACTATCAAAACTTTTTACTATTTATACATTTTAGCAAAAAAAAGGAACTAGTGTTCATTGGCTACAAGTTACATAATTCTCTTATTAATTAGTATTCTATCCTCTCTTGGTTAATAATTTTCTTGCTTGCCATGCTAATTAGTCTGCGTGCTCAGACTTTCTCTTCTTTTGAGTCAGTGGGTTTCTTGGGTTGGTGGTCCCTTGAGTTGGTGGTTGGAATTACCTTTTACCCAGTGGGAGCTGATTCCAGCACAGTTGCTGAGTTGCCTTTATGAGTTTCTCCCTTATTTTGGAAGTTCTGCCAAGTGTCCTTGTGGCCCATAAATTCTTTGTGGCATTCTTTGTGTCCGCTATCAGTGGTCCATCCTTCTTCCCAAGTTTTGTTAACCTCCCTTAATGTCTGAGATCACTGTAGCGTGTCCAGCCCCAAACCTTAACAAGGCAATTTTACCGACAAGCAGGTTGTTTTTCTGACACCTGGGGATCACTTAGAGCTTGCTTGTTAGCAGCTCTCTGTTTCGGGGATTAAATCTCCCTTCTTGTTGATGAGGCTTGAAAGGATACAAAGATCAAACATTAAAGAACATCCTTTCTGAAGAAAGTTTTACGTACTCTGCATTTTGCAACACTGCTAGCACAGTCGTCAGAAGAATCTTGTGCTAACATCTTCTACACACAAGAAGCTTTTGTTTTTATTACCCAGGTCATTACTGGTGTTAAGCTTTATAATACAAAAATGCATAATATCACAAATGTTTTGGCTGTTTCATTAAATATTATACTATCTTTCAGTCCTCCATGCACATACTTACTTTTCTTAGCAAAAATTAAAAGAGGTGAACTTCCAAGGTTCAAAAACTTCTCATTAATTACAGAAGGCTGTAGGTCAGGCCAGTTGTTTCCTTGTTGAAATTAAAGATGAAAGAACCAATAGAGTCAATATCTCCAAACAAGGCATAATCCTCTTCAAAAGCTCTGCAAGAACAGCTAGCTTAATTCCCATGGGTTAGTAATTTACTTGAAAAGTGGATATAAGGGATTTGAAGTCAGAAAAGCTCAGTTCCATAATTTCATTTTCCAAATGAATTCAGCATTTCTCTCAAGTTAGTTATTCTGGAAATAAAAATCTTTCATCTTGAAATGACTGATAAAGTAATGACAGTGCCTGCTTTCCTGACACCACTTTATTTGCATGGAGAGGTAGTTTCAGTGCAGAAGGGGAGTGGAGATGTGACTGTTTCTCACTTTCCAGAGTCTGTTCCTTGGGCCAAACTTGTCAGCACTGGTTCTGGTTATGAGGCTGATTGCACAGTGTTCACATTAAAAAAAAGTTTAGCAGAGCTCCTCAGTTCTTTTCATAGGAGCACTTTTAGAGCATGACAGACTGCCTTGTCCCTTAATTGCACAGAAATTTGTCGCGGAGATTGAACAGACAGGAAAGACATGGAAATCGTAGAGGAGACAAAAGTTTGCAATTTTTTTTTCTCTCTCCCACCCTCCAAAGTAATGAAGCTTTAATTTAAGCTTTCCCCTGAGGGCCTGGCTTTTCCTCTTGGGATTCCAGAGAAGTGTTGGCAGATGGCTCTGATCTGTAGTTGTTTTTGTATCTGTTCACTGCTGTTCACTAACTGCTTGCTGCTGCTATTCACTGCCATTGAGACCAGACTCATGGGACTTTGTCTCGGAGATTTCATGACCAGTGTTTACTTACACCTGAAAAAATTCAACAGTAATCTTTCCCCACTTTTTGTGGGAGAGGGAATTGTGTGAGGATTATAGACAATTGCACTGCATTGGAATTAATAATAATAATAAGCTAAAATATCAGGAACAGGTGTGTGTTCTAATGAAAATTAGTCCTAACATCAGTTTCACCTAGTATTATTATCATGGTATAATGGTATTATTATTATTATGAAGAGCTGGGCCTCAGACAACACAGTACATGAAGGAGAAAATTCATCTGAGTGCTGTTTTTATCCCTGCACTGCATTACAGTTAGCATAACCCTGTGGAAGTGATGGATCTAACTGAAAGGAGATGAAAAAGGGATGGGGAGAGGCTGAACTTCACAAGCTGATTTTATCTGCACGAAAGGAAAATTGACAGCTAATGCAAATTATCGTCTATTCTTTGACATCAATAGAGCAATGACAATTTTTATTGATACAGATCTGCCCTGAGGGTCAAGTTCCATCCAACAGCACGTAAATATGAAGTGGGTAGGGACATGTTTTATGTCTAAATGATGATTAGCTAACCGTGGAAATAATGATCCTGCAGATTGAGTCTACAGTGATGCCATACCTCCAAGTTCTTTCCGAGTTCAGAGAAGGAGTGCGACAAATCGCCAGAGAGAAGAAAGGTGAGAGTTCACTTTTTCTTGCACTATTGCATGTGAGACTTGTAGGTCATAGGAACCAAACTGGGGGAGAGGATGGAGGTGTGGGTGTGAGGCAGCTGATAGAGTCTCTCCTTGCTTAGAGAATGAAAGTAAGGCATCTTTGAATTTGAATTTTTGGATCTCTGCTGCCTCTCTCTTTAATTTGGGAATCTTTTACAGGCTACTAAACTAATTTTCATTTCCTAAAGAATCTAAAAGTTCTGGAATGATGAGGTATAGCTGCTGTTTTTCTAGGTTAGGGCACTCCCTGCTTTCTAGGTATGAAAGTACCCATGATCTCTTCCCCTGGGAGTTTGCATTCTCTTAAAAGTGTAGATTGCTACAGAATAACAGTGTCTACATTTAAATAGCCCAAGATGTTCACTATTATTTGTTAGCATAGTTGGAATTGTAGCTCCCCTGATGGTAATTGGAGTGCTCTCTTTGGAGAATTCATCTGGGAGTTTGCTAGAAGTTGTTTCAGGTGCTTTTTTTAATCACTCTGAAAAGCTTTGATCATGCTATGTGTGTTGGCAGCAGAACTATAGAGTGTTAAAAAGGTTGTTCCATTAAGCTTTCTTTGATTTTACTGATATTTCCTAATGGAGGAGCTCTTACTATTTTCTCCTGTTCCCTATGGAATTTTGCATGTCTTCAATATACATTTGATTCTTGTTTTTTTATAACTTTGACTCTGGGATTTGTACTTGAAGGCAAAACAGGGCATTTTTTATATATAAAACATATAAGTAACCCATATATTACATAGAAACATAAAGTTACTTGTAGTGTCTGGTAACCTATTCAGCGGGAAGAGACTCTGGACTCTCATTCTGCTACTGTTTGGAGTCCTTCTGAAGCTATTAAGTTTACATTAAAAGCACAAAACTGTATTTGCTAATGTGACTGCTCTGCTATTATTGTCAGACTCTTATAGGCCTAACTGATGCTGAGAAATAGGCTTATTAGTTCCAATAGTAAATATTTTCTATAACCTGAATTACTTCAAAAGGTTTGTGTGTATATCCTCAGCCAAAAATGTGAGCTTTAGTCTTTTGCTATTTAGCATAAATATTTGTTTTATATGAATAACATAATATATGTTATTCATATATTATATATAATAACATAAATATATGTTTTATTTGTTTTTTCCGTGCTTTCTGATGGTTGAGCTAAACTGATCCTTGCTTTTAGCAGTGGTAAGGTTTAAATATCATGGGGCTTCTTGTAGATCATTTTTAGAACGCACTTGGCGCTAGACTGCTTACTGGCACTTGAATTTCCTACTTGGAAGGTAGTGATTTTTTGCCTGAAATACACCAGGCAGTAAGAATCAAACTGGATCTAGCTGCTGCTTGGTTGGGGCAGAGCACTCCACAATTTGACCAGGGAGGCACGTTTCTTTTAAACTAGTTGATATATGGAAGCTGAGTGGTGGTTGGCAGGACCTGCACTGACATGCTACTGGTTTGTTTCCCTTTACCCATTAAATCTTGCTTGCAGGAAGTATTAAATTACTGTAAAAGTTGTTCTGATTAGTGGCTGGGGATATTGCCTCTGCATGGCTCTAGGCAAAGGGAGTTTCCCCATCATAGCTTGTTGCTGGCAGGATTGTGTTAAATATTAGTTAAAATAATCTGTATTGCTTTAAGTATTCTCAGATGTTAAATAAAAAGAATGTGGCTCTGTAAAACCTGCAGAGTATTACAAATGTCCCCATCCACATACATAAACTTTGAAAATGTACCTACAAAACATTTCACAGAACAGCCATTTTTAAAGCTATGTTTTTAGTAAGAATCAAAAGATAGATATTCTGCAAAAATGTTACCATCATCCAGAATGGGTAGCATTCAAACACATTAGTAAAATAAATTCTCTGTTTTATAAGATTTTTAGTATTCAAACGGGAAACCTGCACTGGTCATTTGAGCTGAGTCTTAATATGTGAACCTACCTAGCAATGATGGTAAACAGACAATGCAAAAGACTGTGCTGGCTGCACAGGGGAAAGAAATGCAGAAAACCTCTGCGAAATGCATCAGTGATTGGTTGGCCAGAGCCTCTCTCTCTTGCACATCCTGACATTTTACTTGGATATCTGACCACTAAAGACTCCCATATGCTTACCTCTGCAAGAATGCACAGTGGAGCGGATCTGTGGCCCAGTGCAGCTCCCAATGCTTGGGAAGAATTCTTATTTGCAAAAAATTGTTATTCAGATGTTTAAACAAGAGCAAGTCCTTCAGGTTTTGGTTACCAGCCTCAGGACACCTGCTTAAATTGACTACCCCATGGTAAAGGTGTCCATGTCTGAACTCCGCCTGCATCTTCATTTCCTGCCACTGGTGCTGGTGCCATGTGGCATCTTGTTCTAAGCTGCTTCTAGGACACAGTGCCCTCTGCACCTTCTGCCCTCTTCTGAATATGTCATGAGTTGCCCAGAATTGGGACAAACTCTCTCACTGTAGCATTGCCTGCTCATGTCTTTTGCTGCCAGTCTTCACATTCAGCATTCTCCAGATGCTTTTCAAGCTCTCTTTTTCCTCCCCATCACAGTGCTCCCATTCACAGCATCTTAACATCTGTTTCACATCTGATAAGGCATTGTCCCACCGGTTTCCTGGTCACTGTCCTCAGTGAGAGCCTCCTTGTGTCTTGAGGCAGCCCATAAACAACCCCCTACCCAATCCCTAAACATCTTTGCTCTGGAGGTACCACATGCGAAGAACAGGCACTTTTCAGCCTTAAGAAGCACAGTGCTGACTCCTTTGGATGACAGGATTGATCAGAGGATGTGTCCTCTCATAAATAATATGTTTCATTATACATTTCTCCTTGTTCTCCTTGATGGATTTCTTCTTCTTCAGCTTTCAATTATTCATGATTTTAGATAAATAAACATCTATAACTGTGCAGCTGCTGTTTTAGTGAATAAGCAGTAGGTGTTTCTGATACAGTCTTGATATGATATGTGTAATTCCTTTGCCTAGGTTAGAGCAAACACCTTTTAGTGTCAACAGCCAGTGAGATAATCTTACTCCTGGTTTATCTTAATGGCTTACTTAGAGTTGCATCAAACATGACTGTGGTTCACTGCGTGTAACTGCTCTGGCTCAGGAGAAACAACAACTATTTATGGCAGACAAAAGAGGTTCTGTGCACTGCAGTGGTTTCCTATGCAAAGAGAGAGCCACAGAACACGACCATGCACTGAAACAGGGTGTTCCTTTTTATTCTTTTAGGATAGTCAGTGCTCTGTTCACTTGCAGCTCTTTGAGAATTGTGGAAGAAGATGAAGGCTCAGGGATGGTACTTGTATCTACCAGAATGTGCAGTGGTCAGGAAACTGCCTGGATGGAAGTTTCCACTGCCTGAAATAATACCTTTGGGACCCTGAGTACTTCTTAGGTTTAGCCAGCTAAGAATTGCTGAAAGGGAGAATACTTGTTTATTATAAGAACATCTAACCCAAGTATCTGTCTTGTCACACTTGGTAAATGTTCCTCCCGAATACCAGACTGCCTATAAAAAATGCCACTGAATTCACAACAGCAACATACTGGGTCTCCTTGATGCATTTAGTTCCTCTTAACTGTTCTGCTGCTTCTCAACTGATAAAATTTCTCATCCAAAAAATTACCTGTATTGAAGATTTGTTTTCCCCTTAAGAACTGATAGCATATATTTCAGCTAAATCTTAAGTTCTTAACCGTTTGCTGTCAAAAAAAATATTAGCCATGATGTCCTGATCACCATGCAGAAAGCCAAACCAAAATTCTCCATTCTGCTGCAACTAGATTGCTTGAAATAAAAAGAGGATGTTGGGATTACAGTTCCTCTGAAAAATGTGTGTGTAGTTGTAAAATCAACAAAATCATAGTCCTTCAAAGGGCACTGTTAGATTTAGCACAGGATATGTTAATTTGTGATTTTTCTAAAATTAGATTTTTAACATTTCTTATTGCACATCCTACAGCAACCATTAGGATCTTCCTGAGTCATATACCCTTCCACCATACCCTCAGTGTTCCTGAAGGGGAACAGAAAGAAAATCCAAGGCAATTCAGAAATGATTCGACAATTCTGCCAGGGTATGGTGGAAGAAATTTATGATTTTCAAGTCCCTGCAAAGAGACATGCTGCTTCTCTGTGTAGCTGAAATAAGGCAGGACTTACTTACTTACCATTTTAAAACTAAAGACCTTTCTCTCTCTGTGTGAGAGAGTGGCAATTTCTTAACTGCACTTAAGTAACTATGTAGCTGGATAAAAGTATACTTTGGCCAAACCTGACTTCCCTAAAAGTATTTTTCATGCTCTGTAGTAACTGAAGTGCTGCAGTTGAGTGATGCTCTTCGGGATGACGTCCTGCCTGAACTTGGAGTTCGACTTGAAGATCATGAAGGTACTCAGTTATCTCTTGAAACTTTGTAGCAGCTGTTTTTATAATCCTGCTGTTTTCCTAAGAAGTGGAAAAACAAACTGTCAAAACTAATCTGGAATAATTCAATAAACTCAAGGACTGCAAAGCTATAGCAGCTCATATATGCACCATATATATATTTCATGTGTATTATATATAATGGTGTATATATACATGAATATATGTTATAAACTGGATATTGGAATACATGTACAGAATAAAAAAACAGGCATTGCAATATTTTTCATCTTTTTGTATAGCACCTAATTCTTAGTCACTTTTGAGTAGTCACTGAGTTGTATTTGCATTCAGCATGCAGAAAGCAAACAGTTATCACAGGGTGAATACATTTATCTTCGACTAACCACGAAACTAATCCATCTCTTTTTGCTTTCTTTAGGACTTCCAACCGTGGTTAAATTAGTGGATAAGGACACATTATTGAAAGAAAGAGAAGAAAAGAAAAAGGTTAATATTTTAAGCATCCCATATTTTTAAAATTAAGAATAATGTGTAAACTAGGGATACTTTTACATTTCTTTGATAATACATAAGAAAAATTATAGGAGACTAGCAACAAGGAAAATGACATAAGAGAATTGATAAAAAAATTTAAACGTGTTGGAAAAAAAGAATTTTTTGAAAGAGCTTCTTGAAAACTTTGTATGGAACCTAGTGAATACCTCTAAGATTTTTTATATGTTTGCTTTTTAAGATTGCATATAATTAAGGGATGTTAAGTATTGCATTCAAACTGTCTTCTCGCTGCAAGAACAATTCCAATGAGAAGCTAATTCAGACTTCTTTTTTGTTTGTACAAATGAAGTCAACATTTTCCATAGAACTAGTCTGTATTCATCTGATACATGAGGAAAAAATGTACTGGCTAAATCTTAATTAATATAGTGTGGATTAGTGAGATATTCAGGATGTGGGGGCAAGAATTCATGTTACTACTGAAAGCTTGTGAATTCTGATTCACATGTCCAAGGTCTGTACAGAAACCCAGCTTTTAACACTTCCTAGCATTAACATTTGACTTTGTGATATTTAAGAGTAACACTTCGTATGTCTGTCTTCAGTTTTACCAAATAGTAGAATTCTGTCACGACTAGAAATGTTTGGAAGACTTTCCAACATTTCTCATTCCATGTTGATGTTTTTTAGAAAAGGGAGAAGTAAAAAGTCGTTTTAGCCAACTCCAGATGCTTTCATCAGAATGACATTTGAAGGCAGTTTGTTTATAGCTGCTGGGTAGGACCTGCAGCTAGAGTCCCTTTTCCTTGGGAGCAGTGTTATGTTCAGTACTGGCAGAACCCTTGGAGAACTGACAGGTCTCTCCCGGGCAAGTGCAAGATGGGATTTTTAGCAAGTTGGCTAAATTTGGATAGTTGTTTCCCTAGGAACATCAAGTGATACAACTGCTGCTTGAGGAACTGTGATTTCTTCACAGTTTGAGGCAAGAGCTTAAAATATCACTGAAATACAGTCTTTTTTTAAAAGTCATTTGCAAAACATTTTTCCCCGTAAAACGGCAGGACATTTTCTATTAGATATTCTTTTATAGGTATCCACTTTGCATGCAAAATGCATTCTGAACAGTTAAAACTGGTTTAACTGTGAATAAAAGCAAATGAAATCAAAGTCATACAGTGGGAAGTATCAGACAATCCTAATTGTAAGGCATGATGGGTTTGCTGCAGGTCATGCTGCCAGTTCTGTCTGTAATTAGATTTCCAGGGGAGCTGGCTCAGTTTGTAGAAAACAACCAAACGAAATAGTGCATTACCTTTTACTCACTAACACTGCCTCTCACAGATAGAAGAAGAGAAAAAAAGGAAGAAAGAAGAAGCAGCAAGGAAAAAACAACAGCAGGAAGTAAGTAACCTCCTTTTGAAGGAAAGTGTAGGCAGCAATAGTCACGTGCAGGAAGGAACACATTAGAACACAGGCTCTCTGCCCAGCCTTAACCAGGTCTCCATTTCTTTTTTTTGTGTACAACTTCCTGCTCAGAATGACTTTGGCTTGCAGTTCAGATTTGGACTTTAAATTCTTATAGAGAAGCCACTTTTGCAAACACTGAAGCCTGCAAAAACTTATTGCAGAACAACTTGTAGCACTTAATTTCAGTCTATAAACAGTATTACTTCCTAACCTAACAAAGTAGTATCTTACATGCTTGTTACTGTTAGAGAAGATTTTGCTTGTGTCATTTATTATTTTATTCCCTTTCTAGTATCTTAGGTATATGTGAAAAGGTTTCTTTTTCTCCTTTTTTTTTTTTCTTTTTCTCTGAAAGAAATCCCCTGTTCCTTATGATTGAGCAGTGAAATGTTTTATCTCTATGTTTGGAATTGAGATAGCTCAAAGGTTTTGGGCTTTGGATGGGGAGTAGGCAGACAGAGGAACTGAACTCATAAGAGAAAATATTGTTTGCCATGCTGATGACTTTAACAGTACAGGAAATACATTCCTGTGTTAAAAGAGGAAGAAAACTTTTAGAGAGCACCACGTACAGAGATAAAAGAAGATAAATAGCATTTATCATCCACAAATTCCAAGTACTTTTTTTCATTTTTTCAAAAAGGTGATTCCCTTGCGCTGGGCAAAAATTACATGGAAAAGATTCTGAGATGTACTTGTTTACAGATAAGGGAGAGTTCAGTTTATTTTCAGTGCAGTTACTGCATCTGATTCTTCCATGACCTGCATAGAAACCTTTGCTTCTCAGCAGGAAGGTTGATAAAGGTGATTCCCTTTGCAGTGAGTTAATTGCTGAATATTCTTTACTCATAGCAACTATTCATTTTGTGTTGACTAAGGAACCAAATTGGCAAGAATCACATGTAATTTTTGGAGTATATAAGCAAACTATTTTGAGTTTCTGCAATGCATCTATTTTATAAAGGTGTTCTACAGGTTTAAAACAGTTTTTTCCCCCAGGCAAGCACAGCTAAGACCTACTGAGTCTTCAGTAGAAGTGAGGAACTTCCTTCCTAGTGAGGAACACCTCACTCCAAGTTTCTTTTCACATAATAAACAATTATGAATTCAATGCTCTTTGATTTTGAAATGATAATCTACTTCTCCTTTTGCATATGTGACAAGTTGTCAGTAATTAACTGTGATGTTAATGCATGTTTTATATTACAGGCAGCAAAACTGGAAAAAATGAAGATTCCACCACATGAAATGTTTAAATTGGAAGTTGACAAATATTCCATGTTTGATGAAAATGTAAGAGACTTTTCTTCATATAGGGAGTGGTTTTCCTTCACCAGTTGTACATAGTTATTTGTATATGTTTATAGCAATCTTGTTCCAAACCTCTAGGGGAGTGCTATTAACGTGGCAAGAGGAGGGAAGGAGACAAAAGGTGATATATGAATTTTATTGTGCACTGGGGAGCACGGTCTCTGTTAGCCATCATTTCAAGGGTATTTTCCTTCTACATTCCTTTGTACATTCATTGTACATTTCCTTGGGCCCCTCTTATTGCAAAACAAAATACATATTGTGGGTAGGAACGTGGATGATTTTCATTCACAGATTTATTACTCTGGTGCAAGGCAGGGTATTCATTTGCAAGTACAAACTCCCCAACTCTTCCAGAACTGATGTTTTTTGGAGAGGTCCTGTGTTTTCTGTTCCCCTCTGCCCACTGTTTTGCTCTCTCCTGGCAAAGGCTCTCTGAAGGGGCTATGTGCATTAACTTTGCTCTTAATTGCTCCCCTTGAGGATAGAAGTGTGACTTGGAAAACATAAAGCACTGTTTCTTCAGTACTTGATTTGGGGCATTGATCCTGCTTCTGCCTCTCCCCTTCACCTGCAGAAATTCAGGCCCTGGGGGCATGTCAGAATGGAGAGTATAAACACTGGAAAATACCCCTGCAAGCCAAGGAGGATGTCCATAAAAATGCTGATCATACTTTCTCCATCAAGAACATAAATCTCTTACTGCTTTTGCTTTGAGCCTTGAATTCAATCTGCTAGTATGATTAAAAGATTATTTTAACCATCTGTTCAGGAATTAGTCATTATTCTCTTAACTAAAACCATCTAGAAGTTAGTGGTCTAAGCTTCCCTTACATGGTACAGGACAGAAGATAAATACACCCTTATGCCTTTTCTTTAACTAAGAAGGGAACACACAGAAATAGTCAAAGTTAGCTGTCAAACTTCTAGGTGACTAAAATTAGCCAAGATACACCCCTTCCTGACAGCCTGTCATTATGACATTATCTCCCGATCTTATTAAAACATGATTCCATAAAGAACAAAAGCAGTCCCAGAATTTATCTTAAATACTCTTTTTTTTTTTAATATTTCAGGGATTTCCCACCCATGATACAGAAGGCAAAGAACTTAGCAAAGGACAAATTAAGAAGCTAAAGAAACTTTATGAAACCCAAGAAAAGCTACACAAGGAGTATCTACAGATGGTTCAGAATGGAAGTGCAAACTGAAAACAACAGGACTTTTTATTTAGAAGGCGAGTGCTGGGTTCCCATTGAAGAAGTGAGCATATACTGATGCTCAAATTTCTGTTTACACTTTCTATTATGTGCAAAGTAAAATTCCTGTTTACGTGGGTTAATAATGTCATCTGGAAATGCAATAAAAATCCATCATTAAAAAAAGCCAACTGTAAGAAGTTTCTTCTCAGCAGTAGCAACAGTGGTTGCCAGTTCTGTTTGTGGAGGTGCTGCTCAGTCAGCAAACCCACATAAGGATTCTTGTTCATTCTAGTTGTCCAGGCTTTGGTTAATTTGTCCTGCATACTGATCTCTATCTAAAACCCAATGTTACAGTCAGAAAAATTTACTGCGAAATGGGAGCTGAGTAATTTGCCCCACAAGTAAGAACAGTGTTTTCCAGATGACTTTAGTATCTTTACATAAGCAGGAAAAGCGGGTAGTTCCACTATGATAGTTATTCTAGCTGCTGTTATTAAAAACTCTCATAAGTATACCCAGAACACTTTGCATCGTAGAAGTTAACAGTCCCTTTGTTGAAAAAGGGAGCAGATCATCAACCTGCAGTTGCAGTCAAGTGGGTAAGTACAAGGCCAATGCACCTGCACTGAACAAACAGGTGGGAAAGACATGAAGGGCTGATGGCAGAGGTGGTGTGTTCTTGGAGCTATCCCTTCAAGGAAACAGGAGCCCTGCCAAAGTACCTGATTACCCAAAGTACTCCGTACCTAATTACCAGTGCAGAGCCATGGGGAATTAACAGAGGGTTTCCAGCTGAGATAGTTTGTGGATTGGTTGCAGTTAGGGAGTACAGCTAGACATTGCTCTGTATTCAAGACTGATGTTTTTAACATGATGATTTAACCCTGAGATAATGACCTTTCTGATGTAGTATGGTCACATTATATCTGGAGGGAGAGTTCTCTGTTGCCTAACAATGCATTTCACTGGCAGAAGCTACTAAATGAACTAAAGTTCATTAAATCCTAAAAAATATTTCACCTACTTTGCAGCTGCCCAGAACAGCCAAGTGTGTGATTTGCAGAACGATATTCATTGAGTATTCTCAAGGTGACTTGCAGAAATGACACCCCTGTTCTCTCAGCTCTTAGGTTCCTGCTAAAATCATCAGCTATGTTCCTTTCCTTAATTAAGAGTTAAAACATCTTTGCTTTTCCTTTATATTTTTATATTTATATTCCTCCTTCTGAGGAATGAACCCATTATTTGGAGTAACAGAAAGGTCTAGAAGGATTTTTTTTCTAATTTGCCTGTATTTGCCTTTGAAAACATAAATAATGATAAGGTCAGTAAAGCATATGCATCTTGTGTGCAGGAAATAAAGTCTGTGGTGAAGTACAATTTGTACGTGAACTTTGTGTAGTGGGGAGAATATTGAGTTTATCTTTGTTCCACAACCATCTTGTTGAAATGTTGTTTATGGAGCTTTTCCTTTAGCTTGATATTACTAATTTAGTTAATTTTGCATTCAAATTTGATTATTCTGCTAATTTCTAATCAATTATATAAATGCATGTTTAAACTGCACAATGATACTTTAAGCAGCCAGCCACAGCCATGAGGGCGACTTCTCCATCCTTTGGTCTGAGAACAGAAAAGGTTCAATTACGTTTTTTTGCAGCATTTTAGATCCTAACTCCCTTCAGCATTATCAGCTCATCATTTTCTTCCCAGCATGCTCCCTGAAGATGCATGTGCACTCAGAATATCTTTGAAAGGATGGGACATGCCTATGCTGCTTCTGGAGTTGCTACTTAATGTCAAATAGTGACAGGAATTTGCGTACAGAAATTCTTTTTAGTGATCTGAGTTAGCACTTACTTAAAGCGAGTTAGTGTTCACCTGTGGAGAAGATGCTGTTGATCCATGGCTGAGCTGGACTGTAGTTTATGGCATGTCCATGATAGCATCCTGCCTTTTGCCCCCACATGTTGTTTTGTCTCTTCCTGCTATGTTTTTAGTAGAACCTAATCCATTTCCATTACTTATCTACTATAGCCATGTAAAAGAATTTTTTTTTAAATGCTCTTTTTCCTTCCTAAATGGTTCATTTTGTTTCTGGGACAACTCTCCTTGCAGGGATCTTGGGAGCATTTCAGACTCACATTTTCCAAAGGTTATTTTCCGGTCTTTCTGTATGCTTCCCACATGCACACACTGCTTCCTCCCTCCCTCCCTCTCTCCCTGGGTATTTTTTTAAAATTCAGTATGCGTAAAATCCTGGTGAAGGAAAACTTGGTAGCAAACAAAGAATGCTGCAGCCTGGCTTGGATGCACACTGCTTAAGATGACTTTTTCAGTGTGGGTGTGCTAGTTGATCTGTAGGATTACTGACTTGCACAGACTATACCTGTTCCCTGGCAATCCCTCAAGGTGGCACTTAAGTGAATTCCACTGCACTTGCTTAGTGAGAGAGACCTGGCAAGCAGGAGAAGGGAGTGCAACAGCAATGGTCTGCAGTGTCTTAGTCATCTGTCTCACTCAGCCAGAAAAAGGGAGAGGACAGACTACACAGTATTTTAATTTTTCGGTTGTTTTTTTTTTTCTGTTTTTTTTTAAGGTCATGTATGCATACACACTCTCAGGGAAGCCAATCTGAAATACGATTTTCTAAGCATTATGAAAATGAAAATCCTCATAGTAAAATCTTGGAATTTAAAAATATTTTAATTTTCTGGAACAGAGACCTCATCTTGCTCATACAACATGGAGTTTTTCATTTCCCACCTATCAAAGAATTTATTCAGAGATGGCAAGGGAAGATAAAAGAGTGGTGTTTCTGTTTTTAATTATACCCTTGGCTGAAGGCCGAACTTGGCAGCAGCAAATTTTGTTTGTCTCTTGCTCAGAGTGTGCCTTTCAGCCCTTCTGATGTGAATATTCCCATTAACGTCAAATGTGAATACTGCTCCACTCAAGAGAACGAATTCCTCCCATCACTCAGTTTGTTCAGATACTGGTAGAAAAACCTGTGAATTGTTCAGCGTGAACTTGATGCCACCAAACTTTTCAAAGACTTTCAACTGATGAGTGCTGATTACATTTATGATACTCTCTTTGACCTGTTTATCCTAACATTTTTATTTGCTGTCTGCTGTTGCACAAAGGCACTTTTAAGTGTGCAGACAAGCAGTTTGCTGCCACGTACAGTACATAGCTTAAAATGTAGAAAAAGAAGTTGAAGGTAAGTTTAAACATTTTCAGCTGGTGGTAGTTGTTGGACCAACTTTAGCTGCTTCTTTAATTACACAACTTCTACCACACAAATATGGGAAGGAATTTTACTGCACTCTGTGATTTCACAAGGCAATGTCTATATGTACCACATGCATAGTACTTAACGTGCCTTGAGACAGAACAGATTAATTAAGAAGCACATCAGCTACTTAATGCCAAGATTCTGCTTAGCAATGATCAAACTTCTTCCTTCCCTGCAGGAAAAGTCATTGACAGACTTAAGTCTTACATCTCAGATTAGGCTGTGAATGTCTGGCATCTCACCCAGTGAGAGCAGTTTCCATTAATACCCACCCAAGGGCAGAAGACACAGACAGTTTAATGCCAGTTACAGATCTCACTCTAAGCTTGCTCTCCAGTGTCAAGTGCGTCTGTCTGGCAGCTCTGGCACAATCCCTTTCCTCGGTTTTGGTTCTCCAAGCTCTTGTATGTGAGGCTGGGTGCTTAAATCGAGCCAGGGTGATTCAGCAGCTATCCGTTTGCAGCTCTCTGCAGGGTAGCAGCACCTGACAGCAAGATGACTCCACAGATTGTGCTTTATCCACAGTCCTGAAGCCTAGCACTGTGCTATGAGAGGTTAGACATCAGTCAGCAAAAATCCCTCATTGATCGTGGGAGATTTAATGCCTTTGGAGAGGGGCACTAAAAACCCAGAGGTGTAAGTTAATTGAAATGTGTGTTTACCTTGATATACAAGCACAGAAAGGTGCAGCTAGATCTCACCGTCAGGCAGGAGACAAAGTCTGGAGTTTGTACTCAGCATCCGAGTGGCTTTTAAGAAAATGGAGATTGACAGAAGAATCTTAAAAGAATACTTGATAGCTCTGAGCCAGCAGCAAGCACAAAAGGGTGGAGTAGGAATACCTTCATATAAACCCTTCTTTCGGAGTTCATTATGCTCTTCTTTGGAACACTGAGAAACAAGTGTAGCCACTAGCATGAATAAAGTTACCCCAAAATTAAGGATTAATGAAAATATGAGGAGGCTGTTAACCTGCTGATGTTAGAAAAAGGACTGGTTTGGAGAAAGAGGGAAAGGGAGCTGGAAGCAAAGTAAAGAAGACCTTCCACTGAACATGTCCTCTGGCCCGCCAAATACGCTTATTTGTGCAACTGGCTACGACATTCCTGCCGTTCTTTCAAAATTACCTCATTTTTAATTACAGTATTGGTATCTATTTAATGAAAGATTCTTTAGTTATTCCTGTAATTTAAATTCATACTGCAACTGAATTAATGCAACATTAATATATTGACTAGTTGTTAATTTATAAAGTATTGGTCTTATTGCTTCCAAACACTAGTTGTTACAGAAATCCGAGCTGCAGACCTGGAGAAAACCTTTTTTTAGAACAAGGGAACTCCCTGACAGGAGAAAAGGGATAGAGATTTTTTCCTGTGTAATGATAGATGACTAAAACTCTGGAAGTGGCTCGAGGTGCTGCAATTGCCCAGTTCCTCACATGAATGTTTGCAGACTGCCAGGCACACAGAACGTGGGCTGATAGTGGGGTTTTCTTGGCTTGCTTTAACAGGGAATTGCGTCCGAGCAGAAGATGGGCACTGCCACGTCCAGCTTTGCTGCGCAGGAGCTGTAAAACAGCACCACATTTCACAGGCCAGGCACGGTGCCTCAGAAACTGCATGGATAATCTCCCAGCATGGATAATCTTAATGACAAATTGCAATTACTGAGGCATGGAGGGATCTCACTGTGATTGCTGAGATATGATGGGATAGCCCACATGGCTAGAATGTTGTCATGGTTGGCTGTGTACTTTTGAGGACAGGTCAGAGAGGCAAGGTGGTGGAGTTGCTTGAGCTCTACCCAGGGCCAGACGAATGAGTTGACAGTTTAGGATGAGAATTAAGGGCCGATACGGTGACACTGTTGTGGGTGTTTTGGGACCGGCCCCCAGATAAGGAGGAGAAGGAGGAGGTTGGTGAGGCAGCTGGAAACAGCCAGCTAGAAACAGCCTCGTGGTCACAGGCCTTGGTTCTCCTGCAGGGCTCCATCCACCTTGATATTTGTTGGAGGGGCAGCACGGCCCGGCACACACAGTCCAGGAAGCTCCTGCAGATTACTGAAGATAAGTTTTTGATGGAAATACTGGAGGAGCCAAGGAGGAAAGGGGTGTTGCTGTCACNAGGGGCCTGCGCCGCGGCCAATGGGACGCGGCTTTGTTGGCGGCGGCGCTGCCCGAGCGAGGAGGCTGCGAGGAGCCCGGCGGCGCTGCGGCCTCTGCGGC
>VZTD01003689.1:0-46003 GCA_013397725.1 Rhagologus leucostigma | reverse complement strand
CGTGAGGGGCACGGGCAGGTGAGGGCGGGCGGCCCCGGGCTCTGGGCCCTGCGTACGGGGCACCCGGCGGGGACAGCGGACGGGCTGAACCGGGCGCCGCCACTGCGGCGCGGGACTGGGGATTCTGTCTGGGCCCGCTCAGGGGCGGAGCACGGCGGCGGCCGCAGGCGCCCAACCGAAGGGGTTTGCGCGCGGCCCGCCGCGGCCCCATTTTAAGGCCGATTCGAGAAGTTCGGGCCCAGTGGAGGGGTCCCGTGTTGCTCCGTGCCTGGCGGCGGGGAACGCAGGGGTTCCGACCGCATGTATGGCCGCGCTTGCTTGGCAGCGCGCCCGCCCTGTCCCCGCCCTCCCGGGGGAGCGGGGGAGGAGGAGGGCGGGAGGGCTGTTGGTGGTGAGCGGTGCCCCCGGCGCTCTCACGCCGCCGTGCTCGGCTTGAGTCAAGGCCTTCGCCGCTTGGCTGGGGCGCGATGCGTTTGCCTGACTTCAGCCACGGTGTTGTGTTCCCGCAGCGTGGCGGGCGATTCGGGGGGCTCGGTTTCGCAGTTCGAGTTCCTTGCCTCCCAGTTGAGGGCATGTTTGGAATTTTCTTTGCCGCTGCGATTTTTTACTACACATAATACCGGTGCCCGTAGGATTTGCTAGACTATCTTCCTGTAACATCTGCTCACGAGGCTTCAAAATACAAAGGTAGACAAGCGATTGTGGGAGTTACAGGTGAAAACAGAATCACTAGGAAAATTTTTATGAGGTTATCTCTGAACAAAATAGTGTTCCTTTAAGGAAACTTCCGAGGTGAGCTTAAGTATCGCTGATGTTCGGGACTTGTGGAACAGGTTAGTTAGTTTCTTCCTCAACTATTTTGTCATGATCCCTTCTTAGTATGCTTACAGAAAGTATCAGACTGTTTGTGGCTTCCCGCGGGGTTACATCCCAGTGCCTCTGAAACGGAAGTTGTAACTTTCCCTTCTGATTTGTTGTAGTTACTGAAAACACTTAACAGCTGTGGGCAGGAGCCTTCCTGTGAGTTCAGGAGCCCTTCAGTTTCCTGCTTTGTGTTTTAGTTGTGTTTAGAAGGTTTCTGCAAGGCAGAGAAGATTTATGCTGTGTACACTTTTGAGTACATCTTGGCAGTGTATAGATTCTTCCTTTGAATTTGTGTCCTTCAGGATATTGTCCCTGTAATGCACTCTTCCTATCCTGGTGTGCATTGAGTTTACAGTTTCCTGCAGTTTTAAGTGACTGATGGTGTGTGACATTAGTGCCAGACAGGTTGCAGCAGTAGCAACGACAGTAGTGGGATCAGTAGGGGCTTGATCAGGTCTCCTCTATCCCCAAAGCTTCATCTGCGTGAGTCATTTGAAAACAGTGACCTGTCCAAAAGAAACGCACTAATTTGGCCTCTTGCTGGTGGTGATAATAACGATGCCTTCTGCTGTTATTTCCTTGGGTTCTGGTTGCTTTTTCACGTCTTCATTGCCTGTAAGCTGAGCTCACTAGCCTGGAAAGTAATGAAGACGATGGACGTGAAGGCTCAGTGCTTTGCGACTGTACCTTTTCAACTGGCGTGCACTTTATCTCTGAAAGTGCCTTTCTCTCCCCTCCACTGCCCTCACCAGCTTGTCCCAAACAGTTTTGTTGGTGACTGTGTGGCAGTGAAGTCAGTGCCAGACAGCTGGAATGAAACTGGGAATCACAAGCTGTCTTCTAAGAAAGTTGCTTGAAATTATTTATTTATATGCTTCTTTTTACTTTCCAGTTGCCAAAGGCGCAGCTCTAGGGGGTGAAACAAGACTTGAAGTATGTATTTGCACCAGGGAATGGTGTCTTTTTTTCTTTTTTCTTTTTTTCATTGTTCTTTCTTGTTTCTTGAGTGAATGGCTTTTGTCAGAACACGCCCAGTTCATGTCTGTTCCAGTGGAGATGAATTCAACTGCTATTAAAACATTCCGTGTTTTCCAAATACGAATGAGGATCTTGTCTTCCCCCAGCAGGCTTGAGAAGTAGGTTCCTGCAGGATACAGCATGGCCAGCTGAGCAGAAGAATTTATATGTGGAGTAGAGTCTTTTCTGTTAGTTCTGTCACTGGGCCTAGGTCAGAAGCCACGAGTCTTTGAGGATGATTTTTAAGTAATGCAAGTCTGCATTTTTAGTTGCTTACTGCTGCCTCCTCTCATAGTGACTGGGATCATATAACTTGTTGGCTGAACTCTGATATTAGGTCAGTTTGCTCTGTTTTATCTTTTTATTCGTATCTTTTTTTCCTCTGCCTTTGTTGCCATGGAAGGAAGGATTCATTTGTACTCCTTTATTTCTTCAGCTGTAAAATTGTAAAAATCTTTTGTTTTGCTCTAGCAGGTGGTTGCTGGCATTGCCACTTTCTCTTGTTATGTTTAGGGCAAGAGGAAGTGTTTGGAGGTAAATCTGCCAGAGCTGGTGGAACATCTATTCTGCCAGAAGCCCCTTTTGTTTGTTCTTGGGCTTAACCTGTAGGGTGGGCTCCTCGGCTCATTTGGGAGATGTAAACAACTTCCTGTGGAATATTCTGAAGTACACTGTTAGTACTGTCAAAAATTAACAAAGCTTTTCAACTCGATTTGAAATGGTTGTGAAAGTGTTGCTTTTGCAGCTTAGAGCAGGATTCAGCATTTTCCAGATGGAAGAGTGCATGCAATCTCTGGGCTGCCGCTCAAGTTGGCATTAGCACTTAGGTTCTTCTTTGGTAGCCTCTACTGGAAGCTGGGCCTGAGATCAGCCTGTTTGGCCTTCATAGAATCAGAGAAATCAGACCTGTCAACTCTGACGAACAATTGAAGCTACTTTTTGTTCTGAATTTGACTTGCAGACTGATGTCTGCTTTCGTGAAAGCTTGGTAGTGGAAAATACCACCTGTGCTTCTGAACGGTAGGGAGTGATTACTGGAATTTGTGATCAGCTGTTTAAAATGGGGGTAAAAAACCCCAGTCTCTGTTACTGAAATACATGTATAGGCTTGGCTGTTTCAGCCTGGAAAACAAAGAACAGCAGAGTAAGTTAGACAATCTGGCTCCCTCTGGTTTCTCAGGAGAGCTAATTTAGATATTGGGGGCTGGGGTAGCTGTGCTAAACTTGGTTCCAATCATTGTTAATAATGAGATTTTAAGTTCTCTCTTTCCTCTGCGTTTTCTGACTCCTGACAAATAAACTCAAGGCAAATCTTTATACAGGAGATTCTGCCTTCCTAGCTACTGTCAAAACCCCTTCTCTTGGTAAATAATTTTCTTCTCTTCGGTGTTTTTCTTCTCTTGATGTAGCAACAGTTTTAGGCACATTGTAGAGCAGCAGAAGCAGCTATTCACAAAAATAGCCCTGATTAGACAGACAAGTGAAACATATTTTTATGCTTGGGTAATAAAAGAAAAAAGTCATTTGGAAGTTAATTGTAATTAATTCATTTGAACTTTCATTGTTTTTAGCTCAAGTGTGCTATATAGGCAGAGATTAAAAATTCATTATTTACTGTGATACTGTCAAGGAATTAGAAAATAATACATTTATGTCTTCCTCTTTGGCTTATTTTTTTTTAATAGAATGCTGAGCTAATCTAGGAAACTGTGGCACTTGTCTTCAGACTGAAGACCCATGAGTGGGTAGAAATGCATTAGTATCTGGAGTGTTTAACAGAAAAAATAAGTTCTGGGAGGGTTAAACCACTTGGCAGACTGTTCAAAAACTGAGCAAGTTTCAGTTTGAGTTGGGTATTGTGGTAGCTATTTAGTTTACTATGAGGGATTATGCATAATGAATTTCTTAGCAAAACCAGCAGCTGTTAATTTGTATTGAGGTTTTAAACAATGACCTGTTCTATTTTCATCTTCTATTGAGGCAAACAAATTACTGTTCAAATATTTTTAAACACTACTTTTCAACTTGCAGGTGGATACAGGCACACAGATGGCAGATAACAGGTATGTTGGACTGTTTTCCTGAAATTAAATCAAGGTAGTTAGAGCCAACTGTATAACTGGTCTTCTGCAGGAGAGGTTTTTGTTTGGTTTTTTTTAACCTGTGAAGAGTAGATTACCACACGTGGGTAAGAATAAAGTGGTAATATTTTTCTACATGCTCTAAAGAGCTGAAGAGCCTCAGTGTTTCTCTAATCTGTGTAATTTAAGCATGCAAAAGGCACCTTTTTTTTCCTAGTTTATGTAGTATTTTTTGAGTATACAGTATTTTTATGCAACTGCTGCAAATCCATATGTGCTGCTGCTCTTCTTGCAGAGGCTTGCAGTGCTGGATAAGCTGGTCTGTCCAGTACCTGATAATACCCGTTTGCATATGTGATATCTCTTCTGGTTTTGTGTGTGAGTTAAGGTTAATTTCAGCAATATCCAGTGTGCATTTTGTGACCTCTAAACTGACAGGGAGCACAGGGAATGCTGGCCGGCTGTTGACTCATGCTGGGCCCTCTCCCTCCAGCACATGGAGTGTGATGGAAGACGTTGCGGCAGGGAGACGGGGAGGACATCTCTACTCTCTTTTAGAGTAGAAGTGAATGTTTTAATCAAAACAGCTTGTTAGAGGAGTGTGAAACAGAGCTTTTATCTGTTTGTCTTCCTTTCGTACCTGCATCCTTTCTCGTGTTTTTCTTCATCATTTACACTAAAAGTGTCTCATACTTTCATTTGTGAATAATAACATTTTCCTGTGCAGAGTGAATGGCTGCATGATTCACAGACTGAATCATACACGTGAATGGCCACCCATTCACTTAATGAGATGAATTTATCTGTCAAAGGTTTTTGTTTTGGGCTTGTTATGTTTTGTTTTGAGGTTGGTTTGTTTCTTTTTTTTTTGGCCTTACCTTACCTTGCCTTTGCATCCTATTCATCTTAGGAGATCTAGTTTCATATCCAAACCTTTGAGTTTTCACAAGCTTGAAGACATAAATATGTCTTTTATTGGTATACTTGTCTATATAACACGTCTGTAGTAAATTGAAAATTCAAAACAACGTGTTCTTAAACGTTAACATTTTTGTAATTGATGCTATTTTAATATGTTACCTTTTGAATTCTTTTAGTAAAACAGAAGATACTGCTTCAGATTCCCTGGAGGCTGCTAAAAATGCAACCAACAAAAAAGGTAAGAATTACATAGTAGTAGGTAACGTTACAGAAGTGGAAAAAGCCTTTACAGTAAAACCTGAAGATGTGTTCACAGTTGAAAGCAAAACAATGGTTTTTAGGCTAACTGTTCACCCTCTGATGTTTTCCATGTTTATTGCAGCCAAAACCAGAGTGAAGGCTGTATTGTATGTGTTGTGACTGTGATGCTTTACCCTTGCGTGAAATGACCCACAAGACACTTGAAATAAGGCCTGCAAAGACTAGCTTGTAACAACATGTATTCTTTGTCAGCATAATTATCAAAATTAACAGTTCTCTTTGGATGCTAGTTCTTTAGTGTCTTGTTTCTCAGAAAATGCATCTTTATAATATGTCCTTTTGGAAGTTTTTATTCTCCAGTAGCAAGGTGTACGGATAACTCTTGAATAGTGTTTTTCAAATTAATACTTCTGTGTGCAGAAAAACTACAGTTCCATTATTTCTCCAAATACTCAAATTTGTGAGTTACAGTGAAATATGTTTCATATATGTGCTCACTGAATGTTCTTTAGGTCTCCCTCATTACCTATTTCTTTTTTTTTTTTAAGAAATGCTTTGTGACTGGCGATTGGAAATCACATGAGAACTGTTAGACACCATTGCTAATGGATTCCATTCCAGTGCTACATGAAACCCCAAGATAAAAAAAAGGCTGGTTGGTTCTCTGCCTGTCCCCATTATTTTGGGGGGCATCATTAGCTTACAGTCAAGTTGGATTGATAAAAAACAACAACAAAACCCCAATAAATGAGAAAAACAATCAACACACAAACACAAGCATATAAAAGCTTCACAGTGTTAATTCTATGCGGTTTATTGGGTTTTCAATGTCTGGGGAAAAGAGCACTGAGAAAGATTGGAAAGATGTGAAAAGCAAAAGTCTTCCCACCATGACAATGTGTGTGGTTATTAGTAAGAGTTTTTAACTCGTCACCAGAAGCATTTTAGATCTGACCTCTTGTAAAAATAGTCTTCTGTGAAGTGTCGTGATGATTGCGGAGTCTTACAGATTGTAAAATCATCTTGATGTAAAAAATTAGTAGTTGTCAAGGTCACAGCGCTATGCTGCTTTATTGTACAGCACACAAAGTAGTTGGCAGGGTTTTTTCAGGAGTCACACTAACTGGAAAAGATGTCTTGGAAGTGTAATTCTGTGGTTCTCCTCTTGCAAAATTTCTATGGGTTTTTAAGGTATAGCTAATATAGAGGGAGGAGAGAGAAACTCCTGTTTTGCACTTTGTTACATAAAGGGAAAACAGGAAATTTGCTTATGTTGGCAATGTACTACTTGCTTGTGAAAGTAACTGACAGATTTGCAAAGAGAAAAGTGCTTTTTCTATCAGTATCCAGCTTTATATTCCTGAAATCTGGTCCCAAAGTAATTGTTTGTGTTAGTAGTTAACTGCAGTGGTGTTATTTGAGGTGTGAAAACAGTATTTTCACTCTGACTGCTGTAAGACACAGTATGACAAAAGCACTATAAATCTATGCAAATTTGTTTAAAAGTGATTTTCTGTCTTCATAGAAAAGCTGGCAGACCAAGTGATGCAAAATCCACAGGTCCTTGCAGCTCTTCAGGAACGTCTTGACAACACATCACTTACTCCTTCAAGTTACATTGAAACGTAAGTACTGAGCATGATAAAATTCTTGCAAGACTGAAAGCATAATAGAATTTTGTGTAATTGAGGTAGGAAATTAGAATAAATGATTCACCAAGAAAAATGGTTTACTTAACCCATGATTCATAGTGGCTTACTTCTGGAAGGAAGAGTGAAGTTTTAGCTTATGCAAACTTGCAAACAAAATTTTGTCCATTTCAATATTTTCTGTGGCCATTATTGTTTTGGAAAGAAATAGCTCCTCTCCCCTCCTTTGTTTCCTTCTGTGACCTTTACTCTGGCAGGGCATGTGCTACATGGATTGGTGATTTCTGTAAGATTGCTGTCCAGGATGTAATGGAAGGTTCAGGATCTGTATATCCCTAGTTTGAAGCTTAGTTTTATATTGACTGTGAAGTAGATTTAAATATCGCCTTTAGTAAATACTTACGCTTTTATTTTTTGGCTGAGAATAGCTGGTCGTAGACCTCTTTTTTAAAAAAGTGAGTTCTGTAAAGAGTCGTTTTTACACGACTGTATCTAAAATGTTTAATAATTTAAAGTACAGATGGGCAACGTGTGCTTTCAGAGTGTGACCCGTGAATCAAAGTTTTCTTCTGTTGAATGCACAGTTCTTATTTTTCATAGATGGATCAACACAAATCTAGTCTAAAAGTTTAGGTGTAAACAAAGGTATTAATTTCAGATCTCTGAACTACACGGGGAGGGTAGTGGCCCCAGGGAGTGGAACAGAAGATAACACCTTTGAGAACAACTTGGGTAGGAGAGGATTCTTTCAACTTTTTGAAATAGGTTTTGGGGAAATGTGTATATTTGACATAAGCCTTTTATTTAAAAATTGCACGTAGTTATAAGCAGCCTATTTCGCAGTAATATGTGAAATAATGCTGAGGCGACTAACTTTTAACCTTAAATAATTTTGGTTTTTAGTTTTCCAAAAGCAGTGATAAGAAGAATTGATGCCTTGAAAAAGCTCCAGGTGAAATGTGCCCATATAGAAGCTAAATTCTATGAAGAAGTACATGATTTAGAGAGAAAATATGCAGCACTCTATCAACCTCTTTTTGATAAGGTGGGAAAACTATGTATATCATTTTTATTTCTTTGTTCTTGTCAGTTCTGGTTGCATATGTATAATTTTACATCTTCAATTACATTCTTGGTTTTTTTAACACAGAGAAGAGAGTTTATTAATGGTGAAGCTGAACCCACAGATGCAGAGTCAGAATGGCACAGTGAAAATGAGGAAGAAGAAAAACTGGCTGTGAGTACAAGCTGGGTCGTAAACTGTGGATGTATAGGATTGTCAGAGTTAAATTCCTGTTCTTGCCATTGAAAGAACTTTTGTGTCAGTGTTGTGTTCTTGTGATGAATACACTGTTATGTCCAGTAAAAGCTTCTAAACCATGAGTTTAGCCTTTTTTCAAATTTGTGACTTGAGGGAGTTCAGGAGTTGCCTTTGTTGGCACTGTTCGTAACCTGTTAACAGCGTCTTCCTGCTAATGGGTTCCATTCCAGTGCTACATGAAACCCCAAGATAATAAAAGGCTGGTTGGTTCTCTGCCTGTCCCTGTTATTTTGGGGGACATCATTAGCTTTCATTTTCATAATTACAGGTGAGACTCTTGTCACACAGTCATAGAATTGAGCTAATAAAATGTGTGCTGGCTGGTGGATTCCTACTTGTCTATTGAGTAGGAACTGTCTAGATTTAGGTGGCATAATATAGTCTGTAGGCTGCCTGTTACTTTCCCAGCATCATTTCTGGAGATGTGTGTTCAGGCTTTGTCTCAGAAAAGCGACCTACTTAGAAAACTGTTTGCCATTCTGTCAGGTTTTCTTTGCATTTTTTCCATAGCCTGATTTTTTCATGGTTTTTTTTCGGATGTTGCCGTATTCAAAATGAATTGTTCTCTTTGTTTTTACTGATCTCCTGAGATTTAGCATGACACGGTACTCCATGTGCATGAGCAAAAAACGTTCCTTAGGCTCTGTGTAAATACAGCATTGACAGGCCATATTCCACACAATAAAATCAGGAACGTGTCTGGATGGGAAGTAAACAGCAGCTTCATATTCTTAGCTCTTCATATGCTAGCTGCCAAAACCATCTTAAATATCTGCTGCTATCTAGTGGTGTAAAAGGAAAGGTGCAATACAACTAATTGACACTCTGCATTTCCAGGGTTGTTTGGGATTGAGAAATGACTTAGTCATTCTTCTGTTTTGTAACATTTGACATCAGTTACGTGGAGGGCATCCTGTTTCCCAAAACAGTAATAATTGGACACAGCATAATAATAATGAAGAATACCCATGAAAAACAACTTTACAAGTATTCTGCAAAATCGGGAAGCTAAAACAGCATTTCAGAGGGCAACGTTACATTTTAAATTTTAGATTAAATACTGTAGATGGCTTATGGAGCTGCAGAAATGAGATTAATAGAAAAGTAGAAATGCTTTTATATTTTTTTCTATTTATAGAAAGAAAGTGTTTTAATTATTTCTGTTTGTCAAATCAGTGAAGCAGACACTTGGTCTATTTAGTCTTCATATAGAAGAATTTCAAATGAATTGAAAGGAAATCTGAATTAAATGTGTTTATGTTTAGTTGTGTAAATAAACCTTGTATCTCTTAACATCATTTACCAAGAAAAAAAAATTAGATTCCAAATGTTGCTTAAGCACAGCTTCAGAGATGGCAATAGTTTTGTACTTCTGTCTCTGTTTATTAAATATACTAAGAAGTCACAATTTAATTTCTCAGTTGTTTCTGTATTTCTTTCCCAGGGAGACCTGAAAAATGCAGTGGTAATAGATGAAAAAGCAGAAGAGACAAATGTCAAAGGAATTCCAGACTTCTGGTTTACTATCTTTAGGAATGTAGATATGCTAAGTGAATTAGTACAAGTAAGTTTCTGCTCTGAAATGAGCAACTTCTGTTATGTTAAATGAATTGCTGCTTTTCCCATTAATAGTCAGTCCTTACGGAATGTGCGTGACACACCAAATCTTTTGAGTCTTTGGAATCCCTGAAAATGCTTGAAAGGCTAATGATGGACAAGCATTTTTAGTTTAGTCCATAAAGGATTATTTTTGCAAGGATGTTATAGGAATACCCGTGGATTGGTTGAATTCATGTTAAATGACTTAGGTAGTTAGGCCTGCAGTTGTATTAATTGCTTTTAATGCTGTTAAAGAAGAATTCTCTCGTGTGTCTTCCCGTGAATCTCACTGGCAATAAATACGCTGTATGAAGTTACTGTATTTCCAGTAATACATCCTGGCAGCTTTGTTTACTGAAGACAAGGCCTAATGATTGACAGCTTGGCACATACTATTTGCAGCTATGTTTATGTTTACGAAATTTAGATCCAGATCTTTACTTTAGCTGAAATTGTTGAATTAGTTACAGAATTGAATTAGTTATTAGTTTTTGCTTAGGAAGAGGCTGTTCTTTTAAATACTGCCTGCTGAACTGGCTTTTACTTGTTTTCTCTTTAGGAATATGATGAACCTATCTTGAAACATCTGCAGGATATTAAAGTTAAGTTTTCTGAACCAGGACAGCCTATGGTAAGTTTTCTCTGCTTGTTTCTCATGAAGATTGTAGTAATGAAGTGAACAGCATTCCAAAATATTCATTCAGCTCTCTTTAGCTGTAGTATATGTGTGTGAGGTTTCTTTCTGAGCTAATATTTTCATGCTTTGCCTTGTAAAGATTTATCTTCAGCTTTCCTGGCTCTTTGCTCTTTCATTCTAAGCCTGGACAGCTCCTACATTACTGTAGTTTCTAGATTAAAATTCTGCATCAATTCTGTCTAGTTTTTCCTTTCTTTTTTGTCTCTCAAATTCAAGTGTAGCTGCTCTTAGTAATACAATTACATGGCTGCTTTTGATTTGAAAATGAATTGTGGGGAAAATTCTGGGTATCAAATATTTTATCAAAAGAGGAGATGTGACTTGGTAATACTAATCAAAGATAATGATTATGGACACTGTACGTGTTGAAAAGAATAGAAAATATACTAGATAGTATTTTAAAGGTGTACCTAATGAGTATTTTTTAAAGTACAACTTCATTTATTTTTGGAAATTGTTTTCTTGTGTAAGTGCGATGTACAGAAACAGACTCTGTTTGTTGAAAAGTTGTTCTGCTGCTTATTCAATTTATGCGGACTATACTTATTCCTTGAATTCCCTTTGAGGGGGAGGCAGGGAGAAGGATGGAATTGGAGCCCACACGTACTTTCTTTAAATTATATCATTCTGGCTTTTTTCTTATATTTGGTACTTTTTGGTTTGCATTATGGTCTTCTGAAAACGTCTGAAATAAATGCAAGACAAGCTTCATTGAAGATTCACATAAGAAGGGTGGAAGTACTTTCTCAGAATAGCTTTTAAAGGTTAATAAAAAGTTGGTTTGGGGTTTTTTGCATTTTGGTTTTTAGTCCTTATTATTATTTTCTACTAGTACTGAAACACTTGAGCTGATAATAGGCAAGAAAGTGTGGCAGAGGAAAACTGAGAATTAAGTTTCTAGAGATTTCTGAGGCTTAAGGAAGGATATGAGTTTTATGAAGAAAATGAATTGTCTAAGCACAAAATAAAGTATTCTAAGAAGTTGGCTGTTTTTATCTTGAAGCATATCTATTCAGTGGCATCTGGATGAGATGGGAATAGTTTTTTTTGCCTACATCATTTTATGTTCTTATTCAGCTTTGTTTTACAGTACCTTAAGTTGGAGAACTCAAGGGATTTATCTGGTCTTGCACTGTTCGTAACCTTTTGACAGCATTTTTCTGTAAATAGGTTCCATTCCAGTGCTACATTAAATCCAGTAATGGAAGGCTGACAAATTCCATGTCCCTTCTGTATTTGGAGACAAAAGATGTGTTCCTAACTACTTGAGTGAAACCTGTTCTCCAGTTTTGTGTGACTGTCTTATCTGCAGTCCTCTCTGTTGAAAATTCGTGCAGCAGTGGTAGCTTTGTGCTGTAAGAACTTCACATAACCAGCATGTCACAGATGCACCAATTCTGCCGGGGATTGGGTTTTGCTGCTAAAGCAATAGACGATAATTAGGAATTTTCTCATTTACTGTTGACCTAAAACAATTAACTGTAGTTATGGCACTCCTAAAGTGGATTTACGTGACGGCAGTTAAAGTGCCTCAAAGTCCTGTTTGTTATGGCCTGCACATGGCAATTTTTACCTGCATGAAGCATGTATGATTCCATTACAATTTGCTTTTACTTATTTATAATCATATGTATAAATTTACATGTGTTTTATAATTATAACTTCTATTTACATATTTATTTGGACATCAGAATCCTTAGCTAGCATATTCAGACCTGGATGATGCATATGGGTTTAACTTAAATAGCTTAAAAAAGGGAAGTTTTCTTTTTTTTGAACTTCATGAGAACATAGCTGATAAAAAAAACCCCAGAGTTGTCCCAGGAAAGAGTACTGGAAAGGTTATTACAACACTTCAAATACTATGTGAAACTTGAAGCTTCTTGTCTCCTAATTAGCAGGTATACAGTGAAACGCTGAAATGCAGTCTGTGCAGATATTTTTGTCTTGCTAGCCCTTGGGATCCTGCACTCTAAGTAGTGCCACTGGTTGGTTATTTATAGCTCCAGTGATGGTTTATGGGATTATTTGGGTATGATGTTCGTCACTGGTAGTGGATAAGCTAAGTTTGTAACTCTTCCCCTGAGCGTGTTTGCCAGAGAGAGATTAACCTTAGCTGAAGACAGCCTCCAAACCATACAGCTGTCTTGAATTGCTTTAAAGGGGAGTAAAGCTGAAATAGGCAATGTGAAGTCAACACAGATATTCCATTGTACTGCTGGGTGCCAGTGGCTTCCTGTCCTTCAACACTGAGCATGGCTTTGGGAAGGCTGCTGTTGCCATTGGTCTCCATCACTCGTTGACCACTCTCTTGGCAGATTTGAGTCATGTGAGGAGATTCATGGGGTCTTAGGAAGATTAGGGGCCTTTGGGAGATGAGTGAGGGATAAATATCTTTGATGAACAAGCTGTTGTCCTGAGTTATTTATCTTGTCCGCGCATGAATAGCCTTGAAAAAGAGGATGGCAAGGCAGACTTGGTGATAACAGACAGTTTTCTGGCCTGAGTGTGAAGAATGCTTGGGGAAGTATAGTCAGGGCCAGTCTTTTGGCAGTTATGTAATCTGTTTTGTATGCAGATTAGGGCTAATTCTTAAGGCATATTACGGGGGGAGTAAATAAAATAGGTAACTGTTACACATGCTGCCGGCTGGGCAGTGATGTTGGGAGCTTTGGCTTTCAGTCCTTCCGTTGTGCTGAACTGACCTGCAGGCTTTTTCCCCTTCAAGTCACTAAATCAATGCTGCCAAAAACCTTTATCCTTTTCCCCTGTTCCAAGACAGCTTGAGTTTTGGTTTACTTTAAAAAGTTCGTAGTTGATCCTCAGTGCAAAGTGAGCAAATATAGCATTGTGCAAGCAGTTTAGAAAGCTTTACAGATCTGAAAATTGATGCATCGTGGATGCTCTGGTTTTCTGTAACTGGACCCTTTTGTTCTCCATGTAAGAAACTGAATCTCTCGAAACAATTTTTGGGTGCCAGAGGAGGTTCAAACATCACAAGAAACACCTGCTTCAGGCTGTGACCTGTCGAGACATGGTGGTTACAGGATTCAGTTTATGAAGTTAGTGTTCTTTTGCAGGATTTTCTGTTATCAAATGGAAAAAAACCCTCCGGTTCCTGGTGGAGTGTACTATTTAAATAGACTCCTGCGATCTAAATTGTGCTTTAATTGGATATAAAATCTGATTCACTCTCTTAAGATCATGATATTGATCAGACTTGGGGGAGCAATGGAACCCCGTCGTGGTGTTCTAATGTTAAAATGACTTCCGAATAACAACTCCTTCAACCCTAGCGCAAGGATGATGAGAGGCTTCCATAGGAAATGAAATCCAGACTTTTCACAAAATACTTACTTCTAAGGTTGCTTTTAAGACAGCAGTTCCATATGTGAAGGTGAATGAAATGTACTAATTACCTGTTTATAATTTGAATCTAAGCCAAGGTTGTTGTAGCTTCTTGCCCATTTGAAATTGGTTGACGTTCTTAATTTCCTGCTTCTGCTGTAGTTTAAAATATGTTTGCCATCAAATTATCTTTTTTTTTTTTGTAATTTTAGAGTTTGATTAATGATAATTATGCTGATGCACTATTTCATAGATGAAAGTTAGTGGTAACATAAAATTTTTTCCAGTCTTTCTCATTAGAGTTCCACTTTGGGCCCAATGACTACTTTTCTAATTCAGTCCTGACAAAAACATACAAGATGAAGTCGGAGCCAGACAAGACAGATCCCTTTTCATTTGAAGGACCTGAAATAGTTGATTGTGAGGGGTAAGGAAAACTCAAATTCGAAAAAGCTTCTGAAGTAAAAATGCTTATTTTTTTTGCTTACCGTGATAATGATTAGTGAAGATAAAATTGTTACTGACTTCAAAACTGGGAATGTTTGTAGGGATGATGATGCTGTTAGCCTCAGCATGCAGAACTAACAGATGCATAGATGGAGATGTATTTTAACATAGTGTACATTTTAAATTGGACACCTTTCAAATTTAATAGTTCTCTAATTGAGGTAACAAACCTTTTATTTCCAGATAACTGGGTAAATTTTTTTTAGTCATTACTTTTCACAGACTACCCCCCTCCTCAGTCTGATAAATAGCCTTAGACTCTCTTGGATTCTTATCATCTCCTTAGCAATTTTTATTCCAGCAGGAATTGGCTTATTATTATCAGGCAGGAACAGGTCATAGGTATCATGTACTCTTTCAGCTTGTTTTGATGCTGGAACATAAAGGCCATGCAGTTTGATTCTGGCAGCTGTGTCTAATGCAGCAATTCTTTTAAGTTTTATTTTTATTGTTTTTACAAAACACTTTTGGAAGACAGCTGTGGATGGTAAATTCTCATGTCTTTTCTGGAAGTCTTTGGAGTTGAACACCACATTAGAGTTTTTTGGGGGTAAAAGAATTGTTCCATCTAATCCTTTCTCTTCCCATCTGTGATTTTTGCTGTATAACCAAATTTCAGTGCCACACCAGAGCAGAGCTGACACAAATGAAAAATGGCTTTTGTACTCTATTTTTCTTAGCATCTAAGTATTCTTTTCTGTTGGTGATTATTTGGTTTTTGGGGTTTTTTTCTACTCCTTCAAGGATGTATTTTGGTGGTTTGGTTTTTGGGGTTTTCTAACTCACGCTTAAGAAATGCCAAATATTTGGTTTTTTGAAGGCATGCTGACAACCTCAAAACTTCCTGGCTGTTAGTGCTACATGTTGGCTTTTGAATTGAGCATTCACCTGCAGTGAGGCAAAAGTCTACTTGGATGTTTACTGAAAGTTGTGCCTAAGTAACAGACTACTCTATTTTGAAGAAAACTTTAGTTCATTACAGCAAAATATTTTCTGTCTAAGTTTTACAAAGGAATACTGTCCAAGATTGCTGATTTGTCAAAACTTTGGTTTCAGTTGATGTTTCCTGATGAAGGTGTTAGATATGGCACAAGTCGAGCAGGAAAACATGTCTGTGACTTGTTATACAGGTTAAGTATAAAACTGATGACTTTGGCCATCTGTCTATCGGATAAGATATTTTTGAGGCACTTAAGAGTTACTGTGACACCATTATTTCCATTACAGGAGAATTAGCTGTGTTTGCCCCTCCCTCTTTGCTGTGTGCAGTTTTGGGTAAAACTTAGTTGAATGGAGAGAGACTTTTCATTGAGCATCAGTTTGTACAGCAGCAGAATGGAACTGAGAATTAGGCTCTTTTGATCTTGATGTGCTTGGCTGCCAAGTCAATCTGAGCACTGCTCTTTGGAGAGCTCAGACACTGCTCTCCCTGGCCACTCTTTGGACATGCATTTTTAGGGTAACTGGACACTGCCTTGACCTGTAGTGAGAGGATGTAATGCATTGTTTCCTAATGGTCTGACTGGTGAGATTTTTTTCTGGAATAGTTTAATCCTGTCCTTGGTTACAGAAGTCCAGTTGTTGGGCCAGAAAGGTACTGAATTATGGGTGGACTGGGGGCAGTGATTATTCTTCCAAGACAAACTTGTGCAGCATTTTCACTTAGGGAAATACTTGGTATGTCCAAATACACGTCATCTGCAGGACTGTGATCCACTTCATATCTTGTCAAGTAGCTTTATCTAGAGAGTGATAAGCCATCTTGGCCTTGATTTTGCTGCTCTGCTGCTCAGCTGCTCAGTTCCTTCTTTTCCGTGGTGCCTTGTGTTAAGATGCTGTTTCTCACATGCTGTCTCTAGGTGTACCATTGACTGGAAGAAAGGAAAAAATGTTACGGTTAAAACAATCAAGAAGAAACAGAAACACAAGGGCCGAGGCACAGTTCGGACAATTACTAAACAAGTACCTAACGATTCCTTTTTTAACTTCTTCAGCCCAATAAAGGGTAAGCTTGGAAATTAAGAATTTAGGATCCTTAAAATACGTTATGTTTTACTTATATAAATTTGTATTTATGTGGCTTAAACATTCAAACTATTTATGCTGCTGCATTGTAAACTGTCTGCTTACTAGAGGAAGATTGCAAACTCTTGCCCATCCAAACAGATCATTTTGTTCTGATATTATTCTGTAGAATTTGGCCAATAGGTGTGCAGTGTGAACAGGATTCATAGTGTGGAAAGAGTCTCATGTAGACTCTCTTAAAGAGGTTGACATGTTTTACCACAGGATGGCTCCATGCATCAGTTTGATGTTTCTAACATGCAAAAGAAATGTATTCCGTTGTTGGTCAAGTTACAGCATAGTGGTTTCATTGAAACCTCTGTGTCAAGTGACAGAACTTCCTGTAGTTTCTTCTGTGATTAATTAGTGATCCCTGATACTCCATACATAATTTTGTCATTTTCCTAGTCTAATGTTAGATGTGAACTCACATATTAAACAATTCAGATGGATTCCAGAACCATTATTTTTTTCTTAGTACATCTTTCATTGTCCTCTTCTGTGAACATAGATGAAGGAAGTAGTTTATTTTTTGGAGTAAAGGGGTCTTACAGGAAAGGTGGTGAGGGATTTTTGCAAGGCCATGTAGTGACAGGACAAGGGGAATGGCTTTAGGCCAAAAGAGTGCAGGCTTAGGTTAGATATTAGGAAGAAATTCGATATTAAGAAGAAATTCTTGACTGTGAAAGTGGTGAGACACTGGAACAGTTTGGGGCATCCATAACTTCTCTGGGCATTCTTGGAAGTGTTCAAGGCCAGACTGGATGAGGTTTTCAGCAGCCTGGTCTTGTGAAAGGTGTCCCTGCCTATGGCAGAGGGGTTGAAACTAAGTGATCTTTAAGGCCCCTTCCAGCCCAAACCGTTCTGTGATTCCAGAGATGTACTGAACAGAATGGTTCTTGATTCTGTCATGGGCTGTTAGGAACTACCTGTCCCTCCTAATTACCACTGCAAATCCCTGTGTATGTGGGTTAAGAAACATGGGGATATGTATTTTCAAAGTTGGCCGTGGTTTGGTACAGGAATGTCCTTTAATTTTTGTTGCTGCTTTGAGGAAGAGATGGAGATTTGTCTCCTGTTGGTGTTACAGTGTTCTTTTAAATACTTAAAGGGCACACTTTGGAATTAGCTGTGTAGGGTAAGACACTGACATCTGCTGGCAGTTGACACTTGCATTTTCAGCTTGAGAACAGACTGAGCCAAATAATCACTTTCACAATAGATCACATGGTAGTGTAGAGAAGGGAAATATATTTTGATTTGTATTGGGGTTTTTTGCAATGATTTGATTTTTTTGTTGTTGGTTAGTTGGTTGGTTTTGTCTTTAAACAAACAAAACACTCACCCTGTTGCATGCTGGTTACAGTACTGGGCCTCTTTTCAACAGTGCTTTGCAGATTCGTGTCAAAATGTTCATCTGCTTGGTACCAGTTGTTTTGGGGGAGAGGAGACGATTTGTAGTGCTCTAGCCAAATGAAGTTACTGTAATTACAGCATTAATATAGAAACTAAATATGTTGATCTGCATGCCCTCCTCACCCATCTTGGCAGAAGGAGTATTTCCTGTGCAAAACCCTTTGACGTACAATTGGCAGGTCTGATGCTCTAACTACAACACATGAAATTTCTATAAGTACGATTTCTCTAGGTTTAACTTAATCTGAATTGTAATTATAGTTTTAATAGTTTCCTTGGGAAGCCTTTATAACCTCAGTGTTTTCTGGTATGAGAAGGTCTTTATACTGTGCTTTGTCATTGTGGGTGAGACTACAAAAGCTTTTCTTAAATTTGTTGTCTTTTCTTTTTGCAGTATCTGGTGATGGAGAGTCGTTGGTAAGTTTTTGAAATGGTACGGTTGCGCTTTGCCGCATCCTTTTTGCCAAGTCACTGTATATTGACTATAGGGTTCTTTTATCAAGCACTCTGTATTTTTATTTTTGCTTTTGACAAAGCTGGGCTTCACCTTGAAAAAGCGAAAGGATACTGGTGACTTCTGCAAGTAATCCATTGACAGTTCACTGTTACACGACTTGCTGATCCAAGACATACCCAGTGGTTGCTGTTGGGAAGGTCGTCATTTTCCCTGCTATGCAGCACTCCTGTATGGCTGGTACCTGATGTCTTTAAAAATCAGTCTGGAGCATTCTGAACAGTTCTGTAATGTCAGATGCCAGAGCCGGCCAAGTCTGTATGAGCTTTTTAATAGAAGGTGCCTCAGCAGGATGGTAACGTGTGTAGAAAGTAGGAAGCTTGTACAGAAAATCTCAATTCTGCAAATCTAGATTTAGGCTTTAGATTTTATTGTTACAAAGTTAAGTGTTGCAGGGGGTGCAGTGCTGTTCAGCACCGCTATGCCAAGACCTTCCTAGAGGGAGCGTCCCATAGAGAACAGCTCTTCCAAGGGGCACTGGCAGGCCTCCCTGAGCGACAGGTGATTTCAGCAAGTGTAGCAATTTCTCAGCTACCAGTGATTCCGGCTCTTGTGGTTCAGCTCTTTGTGAAATCACCCAAGGCAAACTCGGGGACAGAGAGACAGGAGCCTCGTACGGCAGTTCCACAGAAGCAGCCTTTATTGTCCAGCCACCCTGCAAAGGGGAGGCCAGGGACCAATGCTCCCGTGACCCAGGGGTAGAAGCAGAGGCTTTTTACGGGAAAGGCAGGGGGTGGGGTAGAAACCAATTAGCCAATGGGGTACCGGCTATTACCATAAAGAAACAAGGCATGTTGGGAGCTCACCATGACCCTGAGGAATGTTGCTTATCTCTGACTCCTCCAGGGGAACGCAAAAGGCTCCTGCGCCAAGGGCTCACAGCCCTCCACAGTTAAGTATACTGAAAGTACCTGTGACCTGAGTGTTGATGATGACAGTGTGATGTTTTCCCAAACCTCTGAAATATTTTCATCTGCTTCTGTGTAGCACATCACATTTGCAGTAGAAAACTCAAACTGACTTGTCTTACAGGATGAAGACTCAGAATTCACTTTAGCAGCAGATTTTGAAATTGGACACTTCTTCCGTGAAAGGATAGTCCCTCGTGCTGTGCTGTATTTCACTGGGGAGGCTATAGAGGATGATGATAACGTATGTATGCAATTAGCATTTTGTTTATTAGTCAGCACATAGATAGAAACATTCTCCTTCTTTTCTGATTAGACTAGTGTGAATAATAATTACGTGAGAATAACAAAAAAAACCCTGAAGAGATTCCTGTTACTTGGGGATAGGAAAGAATCATTCAACTTGCTGTAAGTTGTTAATCTGCATCTGGAAGGGTCCAGATTTCATTTCAGTTACAGTATTTGAATATGCTACACCTATTACTGCAGAAGTTTTAATGCAAATACTAGCAGAGCTAATTAAACCTTGGGTTTGTTTTTCAGTTTGAAGAAGATGAAGAAGGTGAAGAGGAGGTGAGATGCACACTGTATCTTTTGTAGATAACTGATTACCTATTGCATTCCAGTGCCAGGAATAGTTCTATATGGAGCAGAAAACAGTTGTTCATAAATGCTCTTGTGCATGGTACTTCTTTCCAAAAGAGTTCAGCATTCGTGACTTGCAAAACTCTGGCTGGTTTTTCCTCTTCAGAAAAGTACTTTCTGCAAGAGCATTTATCCATGTTTTTTCTAGTATTTTGAAAGCTGCTTTCTGACATGAGTCAAAAGTTAAAGACAGGGCTTTTTTTCTAGAGTGCTGCATGATAAATATCTGTTCCTTAGGTGGTAGCGGAATTCAGCTGTCAGCTTTTAGTTGTCATAAGCTTGAAGACTGGGTCTTACTAAATGTAAAAAAGGGAAAGTGTGCAGCTGCTCAGGATAAATGCTTAATTTAGGCTGGAATTTCTCATATACCAAGAGCTCTGGTCTATTTGCAGTAGTGTTGTATGAATACAAACATACTGTGAAATGCTTTGCACAAAACCACTAAATAGTACCACACTTAAATGAACTAATATCCTTTGCATTTTTTGCTTTACTGCTTTTACTGTGCTGTTTGTGCTAATTTGTCAAAGGTACATCCCTGACTGTTGTCAGCTTCACCATAGCAGAGTACATCAGAAGTTATCAAGCTGCTGATCTGATGTGAGCTAGCAGCCTTCAGCATGCAGTCTCTTTTTCCTCTGTGCTTAGGCTGTTGAGTGACTAAACATTTTCATATTTTTATTTTTTAAGCTGAGTATTCGTAGAAGTGTATATGTGTATTTTTCATCAGTCTCCAGTGCCAGATGTTACCACTTGGATGTGGTTGTGTGTAAAACTGAGTGCAAAAGTTCTGCACAGGAATCCACAGCCTGTCCACAGGAATCTAAATAAACAGACTCTTTGGAGGGAGACCGAAACAAAGAATAAAATCAGACATATATACCTATTACTAGAAATAAAATTCAAAATAATTTGTTAGGTAGAAGTTTAAAAAGTGCTGTGGGACTGCAGTAGCAGCTTACATAGGCCATACTGAAACATTTATATCATCTTTTAGAGATTTTGCATTTAAAACTTGGAAGATGCTGAATTCTTTTAAATCAGCCCGAATTGACATCTGAAACACTCTGGAATACAGTGATAACTTATTTTGCTACTTTGCTTTTTGTCCATTACAAAAAGTTGCACTCTTAACCTGTTTTAATTTCTGTTAGTTTATCTCTATTTTGTCATAGGAGTTGGAGGGGGAAGAGGAGGGAGAAGAGGAGGAAGATGCAGAGAGTGATCCTAAGGTAAGGACTTTTGTGTGCCTAGTCATAACAAAGACTATAATCATGAGCAGTGTAGCTAAGGGTATAATAGTTTGTGAAGAGATCAATAAATTATTTTAAAAATCCCAAAAACCACCCTAACTTCTGACTGCAGTGTTATCTTCAGTACTCAAATTGCTCTTAAAAAAGAAGTTAATGTTTCCATCAGTTGAGAAAATGTAGATTTTGACTTCCAACCTGCACTAAGATAATTTCCAAACTGTGTGCCTTTGCTTCTTAATGGCATCTCTGTGTAATGCTGATATATAGTTTTCCTTTAAAAAGGTCATATTCAGATGTTCTTTGGCTGGACTTCAAGTTAGAATTAGTCTGACAAATCTCAACTAGCTTGATTGTTTATTTTCTTTTCCTTAGAATTGTTCTTTATCCTTGTCCTGATGGCTGCAGGTTAGACTCCACATGTCTGTACTTGGTTAGAAATCAAAAATGTCAGTCCTCAACTTTGAATTTTAAACTTTATGATACCTGGCTTAAAATTCAGCCTTGAGGGTTAGTGTTCCTTCTGATAGGTATTTTTCAGTTCTTCAGTCATGGTAAATGCTTATATTTAGTGAAGCTGGGACAGGGATGACAGACTTGTGTTCATTTAGTTCTTAAAACATCAGCTTTCAGTTTTTTATAAAGACAGATGAAAGTGAAAGGCATGCAAAACTGCTTGATCTTTGGATGAAAGTCTTAACAGCAGCTTGACATGTCACTCTTGTGTAGTTTTATATACATCATCGTATCATTAGTAAATGCTTTTTGTCACTATCAAGCATCAAGTTTGTTTTTCTTTAATGAGAAATTCTGTATACTAAAGAAAGTCTGTCTTGTACAAAGATCAATCAATCAGGGTTAGATGGGCAGAAATCAGTATTCTGACTGCTCTGTTAGGATCAAGATGCAGTGGTGTACCTGTAATGGGAAAAGGTTGGACAGCTGAGAAACAGTGTTAGTTCTGCATCAACATATGTTTGTGTGAAGTATCAAATATCCTTCTAGAGGATTTGGTATTCTGTAGGGAAGAAAAAGCTTAAGTTATCTTGGAAGGTTATGGTTGTTGCCTCCTGTATTATTTTGTACATTTCACTTTTCATCCATGCTGACAGTTCCTTTCAATTTTTTCCCATTTAGGTGTAATATAAGTCTGTTTATCATTCATACATTTCTAGGTAAGGTGGAATTCCATTCATACCTAACTTCCAAGAGTCCCATTTCTAGTCATGCAATGTGGTTTGTTTTCTAGGGTTTTCTGTTTTGTTTTGGTTTTTTTTCCTTGTATGGGGAAAAGAAATGGGGGAATGGTGATTTCAGAGTTTAGGTTTTATTAGTAAAAAATAGAAAGAAATGGGTGTAGAGATGAGTGCCTTTAAATCATATAATTAAAGTAGGTTTTTCAGAATGACACTCTGCCTTCCTGCTACACTTTCTGCTTTGCCTTTGTAGCAATCAAACTGTATTTCATATACACATGATAAAAGATACTGAGACTTGTCAGACTTTATTTTTCCCTTGTTTCTGGTTTGATGTTGCATCTCTTTACTGTTTCTAATGCACTTGCAAATTATTTCTTAAATATCTTCTCTGCTTTTCTTAAAATCTTGTAACATCAGCTTACTTAGTATGCCTTTTCCAGCATCTTATTTATGCTGCCTGACAAAGGCAGGCAGTCACTCTTAGAAGCCTTTTCTTGATCTCTCATGATTCTGCACAGGTATTGTTCTTCTGCTCATCTGTCTCTTTATTTAAAAGAAGAAAGAAAAAATTCCTTTTGTCGTATACTGTCATCTTTCACCTTTCATCCCATTCCTCACAGAGAACAATGCCTGCAACAGCCCCCATACTTCTTCCCCTCCCCCCCCCGTATTTTAGGTTTGTGTCTTTTTATTTTAATTGTTTAGAAGAAGCTATAATCCTTCCAGCTCATTCCCTCTGCATAGATAATGCCCTTCTTTGCCTTTGTTAAACTCAAAATGGAGCTGTGCTTCTGTGTTGGTTTTTGGTGCCTCAGCATACATGCACTGGTGGTCCACCTGCAGTAGTAGAACATCCGTTTGTCACAGTGGCTTGTCTGTTGTCCTGCCGCAGTCTGTTACACAGCTGTGTTCCCTCCCTACAGTTAAAAATTGTCAGCCACTGGCTCCAGTTTTTCAAGTCAACTTGGAATTCTTTTATTTTGTCCTTTGACACTCATACTCCAGTCCTGTTTTCCATTCTTTTTCCTGCTAGTTTCTCCTGCCATTTTCTGGTCCTGTTTCTCCTTGTTCCTTGCCTTTCTTTGCCTTTTAGTTCCCACCCCCTGCTTTTCTTATCTAGAATAGTTTTCTTTTTCACATACACAAAAGTAATTGGTCTGTTTTCCTTTCAAATCCAGTTTCTCCTTTTCAGTCATTTCCATACTACCTCCTCCTTTATTGTTGTAGTACATTTGCTGCATGTCAACACTTTCTGCTTTGTTAACTTTTCCTCCTTCCTTCCTGTGAGTTTTAAGTACATTTGAGTTGTTCAGATACAACCAGATCATTATCATCTCTTACACAAAGCACTTGTGCCATACATAAGTTGTGGCTTTGGAAGACTGAGCAGTCAGATGATTGGAAGTAGCTTCAGAAGATAATGTAGCTTGTTTTGTCTAGTGTATTCTTCTATGTGCTTGCATGTCCCATTCCTTTAGCTGCCTTTATTTCACCTTACTGAGGCTGTGCTTGAATTGAGAAGAAGCTGACAGGGTAATGCAGAGTGCTGGTTTGAATCATGAGCAAAAGAGCTGCTGTGTGTGAGACTGCATGGGCCTCGAGGTGCTTTGTCTTCTGAGTTACAGTGGCAGGACCTGTCACCAGCAAATTCATTTCCAGAAGCAGTTGTGGAGGGAGGCAGTTTGGGTTAGGGTTGCTTACTTAACTCCAGTTAGCTCTGGGTTTACATTCTGTGTATATATTTGATATCCTTGCTTTTTCTCATTCAGTAACATAGACTAGGAAATAAAGGTAAGGTTCAGCTTTAGGTCCCATAATTGGACTATTTCATTAAAGATGTTTCAGAAAGGCTTTCTACCTTCTCCACTGGAAAGGACATCAGATTTAGTGCCTGCTGCCTGCCTTGTTCCCACTGTTGGCAGCAGAGTTCCTGGGGAGTCAGATGAGATCTTGACGATCGGCCTGGTCCTGCATGGCTACTTTAGCAGATGGGAAGCTTCCCAAAAACTGAACTGGAAAAGTAAGGAAATAGAGACTTGATTGCCCTTTGAATCACCTAGGAATGTATCTTGCCTAGTGTGTTTAAACACTGAAGACTAATAGAAATTCAGTGTTTCCTTCAGCAAGATATGTTTTGAAAAAAACAAAATTGCTAAAATAAGTGGTATCCGTATTTTGAACTTACGTCCCCATCCTCTAGGACACCAGTTTAACTGGATGGGTAGACACTGTGGGATTTGTGTAGGAAAGTCATGAAAGCAGTATTAACTCAGACTTTTTTTCTTCTCTGTTTTAGCCCTATGTTCTTGCAAATTTTAGGTGAAATTTTTAATTCTGAGCAAGTCATGCAATAAATGAGCGGCAGTGACAAAAAGCTTTATATTGATCTTTGTTAGCAAAAGAGAAAAAATAGGTGAGAGTCTCACTCAGCTTGTTCATATCCACTGGAACGGCATCTCAAACTGAAATTAAAGGCCCAGAGTAGTTTAAACTCCTTGCATAGGATAAGTAAATATGAAATACTTTAAAGATATAAATGTTTTAAAATTCTACCAATTTTAAGATGAACTTAAGTCTGCTTATGGTTACCGTAGAGAATCTGTTTACAGCAAGAAGAATTGTTGTCTCTGTAGCCCTGGTAGTGATCTGCAGTATGTGTGTTTACTGCTAAATTTATTTTAAAATAAGATGCGATTCCTCCTTATCTTTTCCACTTGAAATCTCTCTGGTCTTTATTGCCTGGCCAATGCACTTCACTACCTTTCTAAGATACCATGGGGAATTAATTTAGGGAAATAGAGCATGAATGGAAATCCTGCTGGGATGGGGTGATAAATGGCACAGGGGCTAAGGCAGATCAGCAGTAGTGGTTGGCTGACCCAGTGTGACCAAGTCTGGGCTCTGCAGGAAGAGCAGGCTCAGGCTTTAAAGCCCAACCTGAAGGAGTGTGGATGTCAGCTCTCCATCACACTCACAGCTTGGGGTCTGGCCCCTGATCTTACCAGAGCTAGCAGAGGCCAGAGATAAGTTTCAGTGTGCGTGGCCTGCTGGAGCAGCTGGAACTAGAAGGGAATTGTGGTCTCTCTGTGCTGGTGTCCTCTGGGATTAGGCTGTGAGATGCTTTGCAAGAGGCTGAGGGTAGCTGAAGGCAGCGTGGAGCTTATGTGCTGGCTTCATCAGCAAGGGTAGTGCTGTGTGTTAAAATGGTGGGAGAACATGGATTATATTGGAGTAAATACTGCCTTGATCCTTAGGGCCTGCTTAAACATTTTGTATGTATGGCCAACACAGATACACCCTCAAGTGTAAACTAAAAATAGCATAAAATAGCAGTATTTATCTCAAAATCCTCCAGCGACTGACTCAGATCCGGGAACCCCTCAAACTGTATTTATTTTTTTTTACATGAGAGCAGTAATCAATGCTGAAAGGTCCTTAAAAAGGAACTTTGTGATCTCTCTGACTCAGTTTTTACAGGATAAACAATTACATGCAATAAATATGATTTAAGTGTTTACAAAAATAAGGAGAAGATAATGAAGTTTATTATAACAAGTGTTTTGGTTGATCATTAAAATTTGGCGGAAATGGTTGCAGTGGTCAACCTAAGTGTGTCTTGATCTAAATATAACAGGTGACTAGGAAGGAAGGAAGGAGGGAGGTGGAAAGATTTTTAAGTACATTTTAAATAGCAGGTTTGTTATTTTATCATGGCTCTTATCCAGAATGCAAGGAGGAAAGGAAGTGATGCTGCCTGCACGCTGCGCTGGCTGTGTTTAAATATCAAGCAGTTAAAAGAAAAATACAAACCTTTAGAAAACTTCTGATAAAACTGCTGCTGGGTTTTGCCTGCCCCTAAAAAAAAAAAGGAATAGCATGCAATGTACTACCAGTGGCAGTTAAATTTTAATTTAAGATTAAAATACAAACCTTAAATTTAAGATTAAAATACAAATTTAAGATAGCATGCAATGTACTACCAGTGGCAGTTAAATTTTAATTTAAGAGCAAGAATGCTAATTTTGTGTTCTATGCAAACATATCCCTTTTCCTGTATTTAGTCCTTGATCAGTGCAATTTAATTCACATCAGCATTATTTGGAACTTCAGGCAGATGAGAGAGAACAAAGTTAAAGTTAGCCAGGTGTGCTGGGTGAGGAATAACACAAGGAAGAAGTCTGAAAGGTCTCAGACACATCTGTGCATTTAGCTCTAATCCTGACTTGCAGTGGGAATGATAGTGACCACTCTGACCCTAAAGCAGGTTAGGTGAGGAACAGAAAAATAGCATGGATTTAGTGCAGATTATCAAGGGCAAACTTCAGGATAAGGAAGTTTAAGTTAGTTGCAGCTATTCTTCCTCACTAGAGGCAAAATGCTTCAGTTAGCTCTTGGTTACTCGATGTATACTGAATTTTGGCATGAGTATGTATTTTATAACACATAAACCTCCTCTTTAGGATAGTAACTAAGAAACATTTTAATTTGCATCAGTGACGTTCAGGGTGTTGTGTTTTTCTTTACTAGACTTCAGCAGGTTTCCATGACTGCTGTTCGTGTATAATAAACTATATTAAGAATGGTAAGGGGAGAAGCAAAGTGGAAATTCACTGAATAAAGTCTCCTGCTTTCTAAGAATGCTATTTTACAATGCAAAAAAAAGCAAGAAGTGCAGTGTAAACCTGAAGTTCTTAGCTGTTTGAGTACTTGTTCTCATTCCCAGATACACTTCCTTTTGCCAAAGGGGAAGTTGTTGTACTACCTAATGAAGGTGTTTCTACTTTTTACATATTCAGATTAACATACGGACTTCTTGCCCAGTGTTAAATTGTTGAATAGTTACCTGCTGGTGATGCAGAACCTAGAAGAAATCAACACATTAATTACATTTTTATCACCTTAGCAGAAAGGGCAAGGCTCCTAAGGAAAAACTCAGACGTGCTGCAGAATAAGCAGCCTGCCTTCCTCCCTCCTCAGAGCTGGAGGAGGTGGCAGTTGATTGTTAAAATTGTTTAATAGGGCTGGAAGTCAAATAGACTCTGGTTGGGGGAGTAGGTGGTGGTTTGCTTTCTTGTTTGTGTGAACCTTGGCCTACAGGATGCAGTGTTAACAGCACAAAAGTAGATTAAAAATTATGGGGTACCAAGCAGCTGGGGGCAAGGGGAAACCCAATAAATGTGGTGACCCAGTTGGACCTTTATGATGTAGCTTGAGTTTGCATGTAGCATTTTTGTACATGCTAGTGATACCTAGTTAATTCAGAACTGTATAGCCAGTTTCTGTTTATTTGTTCAAGTGTTTTCTTTTATGCCAATTTGATTTTTAACTGGTTATTTTCTCTTTTTCCTTTTATACAGAAAGAGTCCAGCCAACCTGCTGAATGCAAACAACAGTAATAAGGAAATACCACTTGGAAGTGATATTTGAACAACTTGTAACAAAATAGTTGGATACCTGGCCTGCAGTTCAGGATATTTTATCGCTGCAGCACAATCTTATTAACAATGCTTAAAATTAATTTGTTTTAAAATGCATGATTTTCACTAACTTTATTGCTTAACATGTACAGTGGCAACTTCAATGCATTTGGGAAATATGAGGTTTAAATAAAGCACACTCTACAGCCGTTGGTACACTGTAGCTCAGTATGTCAATAGGCCTTTAGAGCCTTTTGCCCTATGCATAGGGGAATAGTCCAGACTACCATGTGAGGATTATCCATTTTCTTGTTAAACATTGAAAATCGTGGAATAGCAATGTGCTGAGAAGCTAAAGTAAATGGATTACATGTATGGTAGCTGAAACAGATAGAGCAATATGACTTTTTTGCTAGTTCCCTCCCCCCTTTTTTAATGTTTCTCGCAACCTACAAATTGAACTAGTGCTTGAGCAGCTTTAAATGTCATATTTATTATCTCAGTACAACCAGTTGAGTTGAAGTAATTTTACTTCATTGAAGAGGGTGTCATATTTGAGACTTAGTTGTTCATCTTACTATTTATTTATTCATGTTTGTAAGTACTTTGACAGAATTAGTGCTTTTTAATAGTTTTTAATATACTTGAGAAATCTTCTTCCTCTTTTGCATACGATATGGGTACTTGTAAAACAGGTAATTCAAAGTGGTCTCAATGTAGTAGTCTAGACAGAAGAAACAAACTCGCATCAAAATGACAACTCTTCTGGATGAAGATCAAAATGCAAAGGCCAAACTGTTGCTGTTGGTGGAAGTGGGTTGCAGCCAAAGAACCAGACAATTTCCAGTAGTCTTATTGCTTAGTGTCCAGCATGAAAGGACCTTTCACTATGAACACGGAAATTTATCAAAGTGAATCGGTTCAATAAATCTGAAGTTTGGGTGTCTTACTTGCAACACTGAAATTACTCCATTCCACAATTTGTTTTATTTAAAGTTCTGAAGTCTTCAAAACTACCTTTTGTTGTTGTGTGGCACTTAAGGTACACGTTTCTAGTTTCAGCATCCATTGCCAACCTCTGGCAGCAGTTGAATAGCAGCTGTATCAACACTGTGACCAGGCATGTAGAGTGCTCCAGCCTTACCTTACACATTTGTAACTTAATACGGTGTTTTCAATTTGTACAGAATAGATAGAATATTCTATTAAAGTTGTGAAACATGATTGGTGGTGCCTGTCTGGTCCCTAATGAGCATCCCGTTGTGAAGGGTGGACTGTTTAAACACAGCACATTTCCAGCTGTTTGGCCATACAGCTCCTGGCTCAACATCTGCCTTTGCCAAAAGCCAAAACAGGAGCCCTTGTAAATATTGCAGTGCACAGTTCTGTGATGTAAGTCAGAACAAACTTGCTCAATTTGCAAGCAAACGGTCTGGAATCTTTTTGTAGGAGTTGGGGTTTTTAGGGAGGCAGCGTCATTACAAGATTCCACATGAGCTGTGCACTTTGGTCAGGGACTGAATGAGGTGCTGGGGGACAAACAGGTTTATGAATGTTAAGGTACTCCCACATCTGACCTCAGAGTCAGAAAATTAACACTATTGCTCAGGTGCCACAGTGTTAAGGCAGGAATAGGGATAAGTTCTGGGCTTTATTTAAAAAAATAGATTTTGTAACCTACTACTCTGACTGCAGGGCACTATGGCAGGCACTGAGAGCAGTGTGGAGGCATGTCTGACAAGGGCAGGAATAACGAATGGAGCTTGCCCATGGGCAGACTGGCTCAGCACACTGCCAGAGACATCAAATGGAGAGATTTGACCTGGTTTGTTTCTCTCTATATTGGAAGAAACTGAGTAATAGTTCCCCATCCTCAAGCAGTACTTTCCACTACATGGTTAAACGGGAGTGCTGCTACCTGGAGATAAACATCTGCAAATTAGCACACCAAAGTAATTTATGTGCATGAATCCTGAAAGGCTGACTTTAATTTTGAGAAAACGGGAAATTCCAGAACGTGTGGAGCAAATGTGCCAGCATCCAGGGAGCCAAATGAGATGAGTGGGTAATGAAGCTGCCTAGCAAGGTGTTCATCCTAGGGAAAGCGATGGGAAAGCTGAGCTGGGATTCGTTCAAGCAGAGTTAATGCCAGTTGACACAGCCTAATAGAAAACAGATCTTGTCAAAACCGAGCTGTGCTCTTCCCCCTGCAGATCTCACTGATAAGGGCAGAGATGAGCAATTCTTAGACTTCTCTGTTTTCACTACAGACTATGTCTGCAGGAAACAAACTGGTACCTGTACAGCTCATTCCTCTAACAGAACAGAGTATGAAGAACTGATTTAAGTGGTAGGCAGAATGTCATGGCCAGATAAATCCAGGCTGGATGGTAAATACAGGGAGTGTGGGTGTGCAAAAAACCACAAGTTATTGTTTGAACGGAAATTTTTTTTTTAAATATTGGTGTGTTTTGAAGACTGGGCCTTGAGACAAATAAATGGATGCCCTATACAAAGCTAGTAGGAATTTTTTTAAATGGTGAAGTGATAGCAAAAAGTCTATGTGCATCCATGCCTGATTGCCATTGTCAGCACCCTGATAAAAACCCTGAAGTTTAGTCCGTGGGAACATGCTGTGGTGATGCAGCCTTCATGTTGGTGGCTTCTCATTTGAGGAAGGAGAAAACTCCAGTTCTGGGCCTGAAAGCTGAAGCAGCTGGAAACACTCCAAGAGGAATTCATCTGGCATGTCGCCTGCTCGGGATGCAGTATGATTAACAGCCTCTCAGCGCCTGGGTTGTCTAGGAAGAGAGCCTTGGAGCTACTGCCCTGCTGCCCTATCTGATACAGGAACAAATGGCAAATACTCTGCTCCCAGCTGAAACTCGGGGACAGCCTGTGGTTTCTCAGGAGTCTTCAGCACAGCATCAAGGTACCTTCCTGGAGGTTTAGTATTTGGGGGGATAACAGCTTTCAGTTCAATTTCAGTATGTTCAGTTATTTGGGGTTTGCTATTTGGTTAGGATTTGTGGTACCTGGAAAAAATAAGATGGTCTCTGTGTGTTTCCACTCTGCTCATTAAACAAGCTTTTCCTGTTTTGAAATAAAGGAGACTTGTAATAGATTCACGCTCAGTTAAATGCTGCCTTGCTGGCAGTTCCTCAAGCAAATGAGGTCTCGCTGGGAAGCCAGCTCAGCACAGCACAGTCCAGAGGAGCCCCACGCTGCAGAGGGACACGTAAGAAGAGGTCAGACTAGTTCAGCACGAGGAAATCGCTCGCTCCCTGTGAGCTCAGTGGTGCAGAGGTGAGTTCAAGATGCGACACACGGCCCAGCTGCCTGATGTTGCATTGAGGTACCACAACCTTGTGAACTTGTGCTTGAAATGTGCACCTCTCTCTGAAGCATCTTTGCTCCAGCCCTGCTGGAAACAATTCTAGCTCAGGAAACATCCTTTCCAGTTGAGCTGACAGGAAATATGCACAGGGACTATTTACAAGACATATACTCACAGGAAAAGGGACAGTGGCTTCAAACTGAAAGAGCAGGTTTAGATTAGATATTAGGAAGAAATTCTTTATTATGAGGGTGGTGAGGCACTGGAACAGGTTGCCCAGAGAAACTGTGGATGCCCCATCCCTGGAAGTGTTCAAGGCTAAGCTAGATGGAGCTCTGAGTAACCTGGTCTAGTGAAAGGTGTCCCTGCTCATGGCAGGGGGTTTGGAAAGAGATGATCTTTAGGGTCCCTTTCCACCCAAACCATTCTGAGTCTATGAGAAATGGCACTGTATAAAAAAAAATAACAGTGCTGCATTCATGCTGCTTTATCTTCTGCCTCTTCCCAAGGATAAATACCTGTGTTATTCCCCAATTACAGTCCACAGGGAATTGATTTTGTGTCAGTATCTGTTCAAGACTCCTCCCCTGGAGCTGAAGTCCCCACACTTTTTACCTTTGCTGTCCATGTTTTTGACTAAAAATCAGTGTACAAACAGCTCTGTTGCAGTAGCTGTGACCTGTGCGTGGAAGAACCTTCATCCTCCCTCTCCCAAATGGTTTACAGTCATCACATTAATAGCAGGAAGAATTATTTTTTTTCCATTTGCTCATATTGTTGTCCTAAATACCACCAGCCTCTCACAGGCCAGGGCCATGAATCCTAAACAATAGATGCCCTAAGTCACTCTGGTTTTGACAAGCATCCAAGAAAAAGAAAAGGGAAAAAAAATTTTAAAAAAATCCAGGCCTGTGCGCTGTTAATGAGGCATCATGTGAATGAAGACTGAGCAGTTTGTCAAGTGCCAGCTTTTGTTTCCAGACTGGCTTTCCTCTCTGCTCGTTCACCTCGCCATTACACAAGCGAAAACGCTCGCTCCACCCAGCAGCGCTCGCCTCTTGCACAAGCTGCCTTCCGGATTTTACCGTGGGAATTTGGACACCGTGTGGGGATGCCAAACCAGGTTAATACAACCCAATGAGCCTGTGCTGCACTTGCCAGCTCTGCTCCTCACAGCCTCCCGGCTTCTATGAGCCTCCCTGGTAACAGTCCCCCACTGCAAGAAAGATTCCAGCAAAGTTTCCTTTCCCAAAAGAGCATCGCCAGTGACGCTGTGGCCTCTCGCTGGCTCGCCCCCGTGTCCCTGCTTGCCCCCAGCATCTGCAAGGTGGATATAATCCATACCAGACCCATCCCAGCTTGAGAAAAAGGGCTGAAGAGAAGGGAAACAGTAGCGAAAGGAATTTACTAATTATTCATCACAACCCAAAGGGTGGAACAAAAAAAATAATAATTTGCTCCTGTTTGGGGCAGAAACCAAACAGCATAGGGTGGTCTGGTCTATCATTAATGCAAATATTTGCACTCCCAAATATTCCTTGTAACTTATCTTTCTACAAAGTAAATCACTCTGGTTTTTGAATCCACCTTTTAGGGATAAAGGAGAACTTGCTTAGGTGTTTATAGCACTAATGTCTATTTGATCAACTCTGTTAAGGTCGCACTTAGGAGGAGGTTGGGATTTTTTTTTTGCCTTTTTTTAATTTTTTTTTTTTACTTAACCCAATTATCTGGTCTTCCTTCCTCCTTTTCATGCTCCTGACTTAAGGCATATTCCAAACTCTTTGATTTGCCTGAACAGAAAGTGTGAGAGAAGGAAGGCTGGGTGAAACGTAAGTATTGGAGCTCCTACCAAAGCCAACTGCTGAAGTCGGCGATGGGATATAACTTGTTAGGGGAGTTACAGCACTTGCTGTAGAGGTCATGCAGAGCTCCTGCACACAAGGGAATAGTTCAAGGCGTTTTGATGCAGAGAAAAAACAATTAAGATATAACCGCTGCTGACATTCCCCTGAGCCGTTTCATCTCTTACCGCTTCAAAAAAGCAAGAAAAAACAAATTATGTACTTTCAATCTGAGATTTATATAGGATGAATTGTTGCTTAGCCTATGAAAAGATCAAAAAGGAGATCTTTGAAGACAGATTGCCTACAAAGAACACCGGACTGTTATTACACCAAAAAAAAGACAGAGGTTAATAAGCACAGTTCAGGTCAAAACGTAGGCAAGTGCGTGTGCAATAAAGCGTTTGCAAGGGCTGCTTGCTCAGGCGTTTCACAGCCGGGCAGCACGAGGGTAAATCACGGAGCCGGCAGCTGGAGCAGCAGCACTGCAGCATTCCACGTGTGTTCCGCTCTGCACTCAGGGACTCGGTGGAGCTGCTTTGGCTGGAAACTCCTGTGGTCACAGAGATGGCCTGGCTGGTGTTGGGATCTCCCGGCCCAGGAGAAGAGAGGACGGAGCCCTCGTTCCCTCCACCACCAGCTTCATCTTGTGCCTTCTGGGGAACAGGTGTTTCAGTCCCTTTCTCCCAGTGAGGCCGAAGAGGCTGCAAATAAATACCCTGGGACAGAACCCCTGGGAACTGACTGCTGTTATGGCTGGGAACAGCAAACAAGCAGCACTCTGACCATTCACCCCACCTTGCAGCGTGAGGTCAGCACCATTCCCAAAACCAAACAGGGGTGGAGATCACCTGTGTGGGTGCTCCTGGCCCTGGCAAAGAGCAGGCCACGACTTTGAAACATCCCTGGGAGATGGAGACCAAAATGCAGAGCTGCAGTAGTCACCCAGCTCCAGCAAGCCCCTGGCACAGCCTGGCACAAGGAATGCTGCCCCCAAGTCTTGTTCTCCACCCCTCATCCCCCTGAGCATCCTTCCTCCACACCTGGCGTCCACTGCGGGTGCCGGGCAGGAGGAAGCAGAGGAAGGAGAGGAGGCAGACGAAGGAGAGGAAGCAGCCTGGCCTCCCTTTCCCACCGCGATGTGCGGCAGCCTCTCCCAGCACCCAGCCCGAGCAGAACGCGGGGTTTGCTGGGTGCGAGGCACCCGCCAGCCCCATCCCACTGCGGGTCCGATTTCAAAGCCAGCCCTGCTGAAGACGTTGGGGGAAGGCAGAGCAAACAGACACCGTAATTGCGGTGTGAGCTTTCTCATCTCCGCGGCAAGTTGCAAAATGTGCCGCCTCCTCCCTTGTCAGCCGGGCTTTAATTGGCTTTAATGAACAGGCAATTACATGATTTCAATTTTTAATTAAAGGGGGTGTTCGTGCAGGGGAGGGGGGACCGACCCCCATCGAGCTTGCCAGTGGCACATAGGGAGATCTCGGGTTATGGGGTGCAGTAGGGTTTTCGGGGGGCTCCTCCCTCATCCCCCTGGGCTGGGAGGGCTTCACGGGGGCTCTAGGCTGACTGGCAGGAGCAGATGGGAGCCAGATGCCTCCCAGCCACGCTGCTGGCAATTGTAGATCTTGCCCCGGCACCCCCAGGCAAGCTGCAATCAGCTTTTTTTTTTTCCCCTTTTTGTTTTGTGTGTGTGTGTGTGTGTGTGTGTGTGTGTGTGTGTGTCAGAGCCAGCAGATCAAAGGGGCAGCAAATAGCTTAAAACAAAAAAAAAACAAACCCCAACCCCAAAAAGCCCCCTGAAGCCAAACCAAGCCCTCCCCCCACATTGCACCAGCCAGAAACGCCTCCTGGATAAAAGTACTGGGTGCTTGTTGGCAGGAGGAGCTGCAGGGGTGGGATGAGTGTCTGAAAGCTAAGGCAGAGCCACAACTGGGAGCTGGTTTTATTTTTTTTTTTTATTCTATTTAATGCCAAGCCGTAGGCAGCCACCCTGTGATAGAAACACCTTGCCTGTGACCCCACACAGTGAGCACCAAGGTGGGACTGACCCACCCAGCTCACGTGTTCATTTTTCCTATAGACACCACCCTTGTCTGCCTATCCTAAAGCATGACTGGAGAGGGAAAAATGGAGGCACGTGGTAGAAATCTGCCTTGGGAAGCAGTGATAATTGCAGGGCCCGAGCTGCCGGCTGAGTCCCTCTGTTTTATTGCTCTCTGTGGCAGCCAGGAAGCCGGAGCTTTAGCCTTGACTTGGTTCCATGTGCTGGGATGTCCTTCCTCATCGTGTTTCAATAAAACGTAATCGCTTTATGACTTCCTCTTGACAGAGATAAAAAATCATTAAGACAAAAAGCTGGCGGCTCTGCGGCTGCACTGCGCCCTCAGTGCTCCCTCCGCCCCAGCTGCCGCTGCCGGGCTTGCCCTTGGCTTGCAGGGCCAAGTGGCCCCGGGACCACCGAGCTGTTGGCCGGGCATGGCCGGGCTGCCCAAGGCCGTCGGTGCCCACAGAGCAGCGGCCGCAGGCAGGCAGGTGGCCAGGGCTGCCCTATGGCCAGTGCCGCTTCACGGAGTGTGGCTCCAGGGAGGGCAAGGGCAGAAGGAAAGGAAAGGAAAGAAAAGGGAAAGGGGGCAAGGTCCAAGGGCCTTGTGAGCAACGATCGGTTCACCTGCTCGGCAGATAGAGCTGGAGCTGGCTGGCGGCTGCTGCGTGGGCGGGCTGAGTCACCCCTGCTGCCGGCCAGCCGCCCCAGCCCCGCGCCACATGGGAGAACAAGGTCGCCTTTACCCAGGGAGAAGTGAAACCTGCCTTTTTGAAGAGCCGGGTGGGAGCTGGGACAGTCAGCACTGAGCCAGCAGCCTCCTCCCTTTGAAGGTCGGGGCTGAGATTCCGCTGCAGGCTCCCTGCCAGCCCCTTACAAGCACAGACCTCCTCCCTGCCTTCCCACTTCCTTTGCCCTGGGGTCGCAGATGCTCGACAAAAGCTCATCGCCCGGCAATCATCTATCACAGCCTGGTTTGCGGAGGGGACTGTTTTACAGTGACCCACAACCTGTTATCTCCCAGAGAAATGCAGTCTGCTCCCACAGGGACAGCTGCTTCTCCTTCCCAGTACCCAGCTTTCTCACGAGATGAAGGCCTTTTCCCCCTTTCTTCCCTCATTACTGCTGGATCAGAAATCACTTGATCCAAGCTGACATGCAGCAACTGCTTGTGGAGAATGAAAATAAACCCGCCTTCCTGCAGTTCAGGCTGGGGAACCTGCTGCTGTGTGCCAGCAGCGCTGAGCAGCTGCCCTTCCCTTGGGGCAGCCCCTCCTCATCCTCATCCTCATCCTCATCCTCATCCTCATCTTCATCCTCATCCTCATCCGTGAGCAGTCATCACCATTACAGCCTGGCTTCACACCATGAGAGGAGCAGCAGAAGCAGCGAGTGAGGCACCAAAGGGCCGTAACTGGTGGAACGGCTGTGGCTAAAGGGGTTTCTGGGTGCAGGTGTGGTTGTGCTTCTCCTGCCCCTGGTCAACGCTCAAAGAGTTTTCCCATGGAGGAGGAAACTGGCCCTTGACAGGCAAGTGAAACAGGAGCAGCCGTGAGTCACCAAAGATAAAGGTCACGCTCTTATCAGCCGTGGGAGAGGCTGTGCGCTGGGTGTGCTGTGAAGAAATGTGCTCAGAGGCCAGCCAGAGCCAAAAATCCCAGTGCCATGGACACCTCCACCCAAGGGACCAGCCCAGGGGTGCTGGTTTTCTTCTTCCAGTGCCCATTTCCCAGCAGCATCCGGTGGTGATGATGGGTTTCACTGGTGCCGTGGGCCAAGTGGCGCCGACAGGGTGGTTAAATGGGTGGTTAAATGAGCTGTGGGTGCTGAAGCACCCACACGGCTCCCACAGGGTGCTTGGCTGTTGTCATGCGTTGCTGGAGTGGCCACAGATATGTCCTGTCCTTCACGGCAGGAAGGAAGGAGATGAACTCGCTGAAATCAAACATTTTTCCTCCTGCTCTCACATAGCTTCTCACTTCAAGGTCTCATGAGGAAAGTTAAGGCTGGAGATGTGCCTGTGGGAGTCCAGAAAGGCTTTTAGAAGGCCTTGGCAATGACAGGGGCTGGCAGTGTCTGTGTCGGAAACTCCAGCCTCGTTTTCCAGTATTTTGGCCAAATGCGTAATTTGCTATTTGTGTCCTTTGGTTACTGCTCCTGCACAGCAGGCACAGTCATGGCCATGCATCTCCCTTCTGGAGTGCCCTGCCCGTGGCCTCTCCGGCCGCTCGCAGCCCACCACGGCTTTTGCTGCAGCCACGGATCCCGCAGTTCTGACCAAGGCTTTCCAATTATGGCAAATGTGTCCCGTTCCATGCCTGACTCCTGCTCCAGTAAGGCTGGAAGAATGACTTAGTCATCCTGGCTGCCTGCCAAGCCATTTAACTCATTTTTGAGTTAAATGAGTTAAACCCTTCTGTTTGGGGGTTATTTCCGGGCTCCAAAGGCCAGCAGGACTCCACACTTCAAATGTCCGATAGTCGATAACTGGATTGAGGAAACAAGGAATTTAAAGCAGTTTATCCCTGCTGTAGCAACGCTGGTTACAACACCTCCGGAGAAGGTCAGATAAACCCATCCTGGGTGGTAAATGGCAGTCAGGGCTACCTGTCCTTGGCTGAAGGAAGGACCCCTCATCTAAAAGATACCAGTAATTTGGGATTAATAGCTAAACTTTTGTGATATTTGTCCCAGCCAGCTCTCAGTGATTACCCCACAGGAAAGGGGTTTCTGTGTTTTAAGCTATCACACAGCATTAGAAAGGTCCTGAGCTTTCAGATCAGTGCAAGTAACTTCCTCGCCTGCAGCTGTACCAGGCACTGGAGAGCCCCACTGAGCTGACAGAGGACGTGCAAAGGGGAAAGTATGGGATCCAGGTTCCAGGGAAAGCCCCTGGAAATGGGGAACAAAGCTGCCCCCAGTAAAGCAGCAGGATGCCCTTGGCTGAGCATAACATCTCTGTCCTGCTCCCCCCTGATCCTCTGTGCCACCACTGCATCCTCCTAGCTCATCATTCAGGAGCTTTACCCTGGGTGCTGGCTGCCCTGCCTCCAGGGAAATCTATTTTTGGCTCGTCCCTGGGGAGCAGAGCCTGGCTAAGGTTACATGCCAAGCACCATCATTTCCTCCTCTTAACTGCCTCCCTGCTTTATCACAAACTTTCTCACTTCATCTTTTTTTCCGCTCATAAAGGCTGCAGTCACAGGGCTCCCACACTGCCCTGGGCCACCGGGCCACCAGGCTCAAACCCATCTCCTAAAACGATGGCATTTTGCTCCCTCCACAAAACACACAGAGGTTTCTTCAAACCCATTCCTCCCTGCCACCAAACTGTAGTTTCCCTAATAGAGCAGAAAAAAAAAATCAAGTCCTGAGCTTTTTATGGCTTAGGATTTCCCTTTCACACCTCCCGGCTCAGCCAAGCGGCACAGAGACCACCAGGAGGAGCATAACAGCATCACTGATGCTCGCCCAGCCCCAGCCCCAGCTCTCAGCCCGGTGGGACATGCCCTGAGCTACTCATTGCAAATATTTGCCCAGGTGGGGCCAGGTGTTTGAGCATGAGGTGGGCTGAGTAACCAGCAGGAAAGAAGAAAGTTTGACTTTTACATTTTAGCCCCATTGGCAAATATTAACTCGAGGAGCAAACGGACTCCTGCTATCCCCTGCTGCACGAGCCACGAGGCAAAGGACGGGTAGAAATTGGGAAGCACGTGGAGTTTATAAACACCGACATCCACAGCTCTGGACTGTTGAACTCACCCCAAACCCTTTTATTTGGTGGTTGGAGTGGGGAAAAAAATCAGTGACAGGTTAGATCTGGGAAAAACAATCAGAACTGGAAAAATACACATTGCTGATTCCCGTTCTCCATTTTATCCCATGTTTGTAGGATTTTTGCCTCTCCCATGGCTTTCAGATTGCACTGAAAAACCTGAAGCTGATGCCTAGAGAGTATTTTTGGCTTTTTAATCCACCATATCAGACACCCATTTCCCCCAGCCTTCCAGAGCACTGCCAGCCAGGCAACAGGGCATCCTCAGCTCCTGCTGGCTGCTCCAGCAGACACCTGGCCATGGGCACAGGTTTAGTGGGGGAGCAGCAGGGTAATGGTAGCAGGTAAAGATCACAGCAGTGGAAACGCTGGCAAGAAGGTAAAAGCCTCGGGAGAGGACAGACAGAAAAAAATCCTAAACCCTCATCAAACTGCTTCCCTTCACACCTGCCACAGTGCGGTGTGCCGGCTTCAGAAAGAAAAATTGGCAGCCACAGCACAATGTGAAACACAGTATCAGCTCTACCACCTGGCCTGCCACACACACCCCAGCTGTCCAGGAGGGAAGGGATGCTCTTTCCCCTCCAGCTGCTTCCCACAGCCCGGCCCTGGCCACTGCTGGGAATGATGCACTGGAGGAGTTTCTTTGTGATGGCTTCCCAGCCCTCCCGGACACAGGAAACATCCCAAAGCTGGACAGTACCATGACCTTATATTCCCCCCGACTCCCTAAAGTTTGCTGATGTTGTGGTTAGGCAGTCCTGTGATCCTTTTCAGTGTTTACTCTAAAAGTTTATACACAGTTTAAAAAAAATGGGCAAAAATCAGAATGCGGGGGCAGGAGGATGCGCCAAGCAGGGAGCTCCATCCTGTGCTGCCAGGACAGCCGGGTGAGGACACGGGTCACACTGACGCCTGTGTGACACAGGACATCCCGGCACTTTTCAGCACTCAGCCTGCCACAGTCTCCACACACGGATAAAGACAGGACAAAGACTGTTAAAAGCCACTTCCTGGATCCTGGCAGATTTCGAAAGGACAGGTAATATGGAGCAGTGACCTTCAGTATGCGATGTCAGCATATTTCTGCAAGGCCTGGCCCTTCACAGTTGCTGGTAAAAGTAGAGCAGGGTAATAAAAGTCTGGCTGGCAGCAGGCAGGCAATGTCAGGCTGAATGGCATGAGCTGAAACCACCAGGGACTTCCTAAGCAAAGAGCTCATCAGTGTCAGCCCAGGCTGAGGTCTCAGATGTTTGTTACTGCTGCTGAAAAATAAAGATACCCCAAATATTTGTCCCAACAGACTTAGTGTGGGAAGTTGAATGCTTCAGCGGGGGAATGTCCCATCACTTTAAAACTGTGAGCTGTAGCCTAAACCATCTCCTGAGCTCACTGGACATGGGAAAATGTTGACGGAATTCAGAGGGGTCAGTAATAACCTCGTAGTCCAGGGCAGTGATTGGCAAGCCACTGGCTGGGCTTTCCATTCCCTTGGCAGAAGGGGAAGTACTGAGTCACCGTGGGTCCCACGGCAGCCGGGCTATGGGACTCTCTACTCCCCACTGACACCTCAGGGTATTCGTGGATCCACCACGACACTCAGCAAGCTGCTTTGTGAAGATCAGTGTGAGAACAGGCTGCATTGAGGTCTACCAGCATCTAAACAGGACCAAACCCAGCCAGTGGGGTCAACACCTTCCTCACCTGCACGAAGATGCATCCAGGCTCCTCCAAGCCGGGCGAAGCTACCCAGGCACCTTGCAGCAACTTTCTACCTGTTGTATTTCTGCCAAATGGGCTTGAAACTGGGCCAAGAGGTTCAAAGATATGTGTGTTAGGAGGGGGACCAACAGCTCAAAAGACCAGGTAACACAAGACTTCTTCCATTTTTATTTTAATAACCAAACTGAACACCTACACATTGTCCCAGAGTGGGGAACACACTACACACAGAGTCATGTCCAGGCTGCTGGGAAGAGAGAGCAAAACAGCCCCTCTCCCCCCAGTTTTTAATCCCACTGTGGAACTTAAGGGCCTGGAGTCCTCCTAAGCAGGTTTGATTTGGCACGTTCACACCCTTATTTGGCTGACTGTGCCGAGCACAGCCAAGGACCGGCTTGCGGGAAATGACGTCTTTTCTTCCCAGCCCCTCACAACTGCTCCATGACTGTCTGCAGCAGTTTACGACATGTAATGGTAACACACTGAGTCAGTGGGATGAGACATTTCAAGCTTCTCAGGAAAAAAGAGTCTTAGTCAGATATAAATATTAGTAAATTGAGCAAGCTGGGCTACGTGCTATTGCTGATTAATCCATGGCTTGCGTACGGTACAAAAAAAAGAATCTCACAGATTGAGCAAAGAGCCTTCCTCTGCTGCCCTTGTTTAAATTAACCCAGAAGCTCCAGCCCTGCTGCGTATCATTTACCATAATCACCTAGCAAACAGCCTTGGTGGCCTTCATCCCCCTGGCTGAGACCTTTCCAAGTGAACTGCCCCTAAGAGAAGAGCTTCTACACCTGAGCTTGGCCATCTTGGAGTGACTTACCCGAGCTCCTTCTGCGTTCACGGAAAGACCTGAACACCCCCAAGGGAGACTGAGCCCCCTCACAGGGCATCTCCATTATGGGCAGCTGGCCCTGATGTGCTCCACGCCCCTCCAGGAGTCCTGCCTGCGGAGGGACTGGCACCCACCAGCTCACCAGGGGCGTTTGGAGGGACCCAATGGCACCAGTTTGTCCCAGGACATTTCTGAAGGAAGAGAATTATAAGGAACTATAACCAAAAACTTCCCACAGATACTCTGGAACAGTCTAATTAAAAAAAAAAAAAAAACACAACAAAAACAAACAAACAAAAAAACCCCAAACCCAAACATTTTAAGGAGTATAAAGATGTGAAAAAATTGAATTAAATGGGGAAAACAGGAAAAATCTCTGCTTATCGTAGACTTTCCCCAGTAACAACCCACACTTTTAGTTTACAGCTATTTAGGGGTTTTTGAGTACAAGTTTCCTAGGAGACTCAGTGGTCACTATAGTGAGCTCCAGCTAAAAGTGCCTGTGGATACAGCTACACCCTAATATAAACATGGAGGGCAGCAATTTACAATGCAAGACCATATGTTCTTCTGTTACTAATCGACTTCAGCTGCCAGGATTACAGTGTCAGTCCTGTAAAACAGCTTTTTCCCCTACAGATGTCATGTTGAAATCATTATAATAAAAGCAATTTTATAGCCTTCAGTCTCCACTTCCCTCTGCTGCTGAGAAGCCTGCATTAACGCCGGCAAAATTAGGGGTCTTTCTCCAGGGACAGACCTCTGGGAGAGGAGATGTACAGCTCCAGGATTACAGAGGGACAGAATGGGAATAAACCCAAGACAGCTGCAGGAATGCCAGTACCCTGCAATGGCTGATAGCTGCAGCTTGAGCTCCTGCATCTTTTGGGAGGGAGATGCAATGTTGGGGCCAGCTGGAAACCTTAGTAAGATAAATGCATGGCTAAATCCCACAAAAAAGCCAGCAGGTCCCACCGATGGGCACATGGGGAAAGCTGCTGCAGAGTTAAATTGAGAAAAAACCCTTTTTTTGCATTTTTCCTCAGTGTGATCCCTCTCCATCGTCATCCTTGACCTTAAAGCATGGGCTGCTCCTGGCAGTGCCTGCATGGCTGCTGTGCTTTGTTACCATGACTCACGTAGCTAAGGCAACCCGATGTTGCCAGGAGCAGGGTACATGATGCCTCATCCTCGGAAATGATGATCAATCCCTCCTCTGGAGCAGGCACTCACTTCAGAGCCGTGTGTCATGGCAGAGCCATTGATGCAGCCTGCAAGAGCTGGCGCCACCAGCCCATCCATGGAGGCTCAGTGCGGCCATCCCATCCCACACCCATAAAAAAATCTCTATACACAACACACACACACACACACGTAAAAACATCCTCCCTTGGCGGCCCAATGCTGTTCCTTTCTCCTGGGAGGGGGATGAAGCCACACTTCCATGCCAAATTGCCATGTAGGCTTTTAGAAATGCCCCTAGTATACTGGAAATGGATTTGGGGCAAAGCAGGGGGTGGTGCCAGCACCCCTGGCGAGCGTGGGAAGAGGGACATGGGCATGTGGGACAAGGCTCCTGTGACTGAATGTCAGTCTGTTTCCCATCACCTTCCCCTGCTTCACACGCCCCACTGTGCTACTTCCCCCCTCTTTTGCAGAACAGAGACAAATCCCTAAATTTTCAAATTCCTGGAGATGTCTTGTATTTGGGGCGCAAGGAAGGGTCGGCGCCTGATGACTTTACATTAAAGGCAGCCGTGGTAGTTGTGTTTGTGAGCTCACACACTGTCGAGGCACAGCCACGGTGATGTGCTGGGTTGCAAGAAAAAAACCCGTCTCTTTCTCTCACTGGTAACACAACTAAACCCAAACCAAAGGGACTGACAGGTTCCTCCCAGCTGCCAGCCCCAGCTTGGACAGAGACGGCAGCAGCACCTGAGCTGCAATCACCCAGAGCTCCCATTAGCTGCAGCTTGGTCACGGCCCTTAATTATCACAGCCTTCCACTACCTACACGTACTCACACCACCCTGTGACACTTGTCCCAAGCTGTGGTGCCAGGGTAGGATGCAGTGCTGCATCACATCTCTTACTCCTCTCCCCAGGTGCTGAGATGAAATCAGCACCCTGCTGTCAGCTCTCTGCCTAAGTTATTAACCCTTATTATTTAAAAAATACGGCAATATAAATATTTTTCTTTCCTCAGGCAAAACTAACGCTACATACTTGTATCAGCAGTGACCAGCTACCATGGCATGCATCAGGATTAGGGCTGTGCTACTTACTTGTAGGCAATTGCCACGCTTCCTGGACCAGATTGCTCTGAGCTCCTTGCAGCTCTCCATTCTTTCCTGAGAAATGTTCCTGCAGGAGGTTGCTCATGGTTCGGCTCTGCTGCCCATTTTATGTTCAGTTACAGTCACCTTTGCTTTCTGTCTCAGTAAATGTAATGAAATTTTAAAACCTACTTTACAAAATTTCTGCATGGTCGCAATGGCAGAGACCTAAAATTATGGTACTTTAATGTACTGGACTTTCTTTTTGTTCTTTTATCCACTTAACTAACCCATCTTAGGTAAAAAAGTGGAGCCTTCATACGATGGACATATGTTCAAAAGTTGGGTCCCTATTCTGCAAGAACCTACCTTTTTCATCTGAGCAATTTTTTTCACTTTTTTTTCCTTTTTTTTTTTCCTAGCAGTTTTCTAATTTGGCCAGCATTAAGGCAAGTTTACTGAGGTGACAGCTGGGGGAGGCTTTAAATATTTCAAAATGATGGATAAACGCACAAGAAAAATCACTCAGATGAAAGCAAAAGTGGAAAAAGAAAGAGCAAAGTGGGCTGCTGACCTTGCATCTACAAATACAAGTTTCATTTGAAAGGAAATTCAGGTTCTTTTACTGGAACTTTTGAAGCAAGGTGTACACAAACATGCCAAGTCCTGCAGCCTTTCCACACCAGGAGCCTTCCTCCAGATGTTCCTTGTATGCTTCTGACTTGCTGCCTGCTTTTTTTTTTTTTTGTTCTTTTTGAAGTGGTGTCCCATTTCCTGTGCATAAAGACCATTCCCTGTTTCATTTTGGGGACAAATTAAAAATGTCCTAATGATTTCTGCTTAACATCCAGCTCTGCTCCTGGTTGGCTCCAGCTCCCTTATTCTTACGGGGCCTTTTGGTCAGAAACTTGTTTTACAGAGCAGACCAGCATCTGCCCTGAAAATGGAGATGTGCAGCCTAATTGTAAATCAATCTGGGCTGTTCCCCTCATGGAAACAAAATAAATCACACTGAAAAGTGAGATACAGTGTTTGCTCTCAGGGAAAAGCCTGCAAGCTCTTCACATGCTGGGGCACAGCTCCACATATGTTCTGCAGCCTCTCCCCTACCCCACAAGCAGTGATGGCCACCGTGGTCTTCCCAGAGCAATTCCCAGCCCATCCCTCCCTGAAAAGCTCAGCCAAACCATTCCTGCCTCATTCATCAACGCCGGGAACATCACAGAGCCCCCACCTTTTTTCTGACCCTCCCCACACATGTGCGCGCTGCAGTGAATTATCAAAGCGTGGCCCTATACTCCAGCAGATGAGTGATTTGCAGCGGAAATGGGTTTGGCTCTAGCGCTGATTTGTTCCCGGGAAATGGGTTTCTGACCCTGCCGACTTCCCTGGGAACGCTGCCAACCTCTTCAAAGGGGCCAGGCCTTGCTTTGTGAGCTCAGCTCTGGGGTTTGGCCCGCAAACACCTCTAGAGGTGCCGGTCATTCAAGGAAGGCGACGGAGGAGAAGAGGGCTCAAAGTCCAAAGGGTGATGCTGCACATGGTACATACCTGAGCAAATACTGCTGGAGAAATGGCGTGAACAAGTTCTTTAAGCACAGCCCTGCCCTTGGCTGCAGCATCAGGGCTGGGAAGCTGGATCAGCCTTGCGTCAACTGTCGTGAAGGAATGACAAAATGAAAGGTGCCCAAGAGGAAGGGACGGCAGGCTCACACGTGCCTCCTAAATATCACCTCCAGCTGCCACAGCCTTTACTGACTTCCCCATGGCACCTGTCACTGGCCAGGCTATAACTGTGGTGCCTTTCCTGGAGGAGGGAGTGGGCTAGAGGGAAGAAAATGGGATAAATCCAGTGATTGCAGGGGATAAAAGTAAGGGGGAACATTGTTAATGCAAAACTGGAGAGGTGGGTTGCCCTGAGGAATGGACAAAGGAACGGCTGATGGTGATGGTGCAGAGCTGGTGGGATGCAGGCCTTCAAATGAAGCTGGAGGGTTTAGTCAGGCCCTGGCTGAGTCTCTTGGGGTGACCAGGGGCTGGACTCAGACCAGATGCCCATGGGAGATAGCAGCAACCCACCACAGGTTCGGCTCAGACCCCTCTGCCCCAGGTGGAGATGATGCCAGGACAGATCCAATGCTGTGAAGATGCCCAGATCCAGGCCCCTAGGAACAGTTTTGGGAATATCCAAAAATACCGCGGTGGGGATCTGAGAAGTGGCAGGGAGTGCTCAGAGCGGCAAGATGGGAGCTGTCTCAGATCACAGTGGCCCCATCCTCACCGGGTGGGGGCTATCCCTGACGGACAGAGGGAACATGGGTGGGGAGGGGAGGGGGCAGACAGGACTGGGGTCCCCTCATCCGGTGGCCGCTGTGCCCCTGCGCACGGCAGCAGCAGAGACGGGGCCCCCCAGGAGGCAGCCCCTGGGGGTGGCACCCCCTCCCCTCACCCGGCCCACCCTGGGCAGCGTCCAGGACCCTCCCCTTGTCTGC
>VZTD01003688.1:850925-948779 GCA_013397725.1 Rhagologus leucostigma | reverse complement strand
TTTTTTTTTTTTTTTTTTTTGCTGTCCTCATCCTTGATTTTTCAAACTCAAACCTGAGGTCTCACTTCTACAGGTTTATACTGCAGCGCGGTGGTATAAATATCTGGCCCAGCGTGCCCAGAGAAGCTGTGGCTGCCCCTGGATCCCTGGAAGTGTCCGAGGCCAGGTTGGAAAGGGCTCGGAGCAGCCTGGGGTAGTGGAAGGTGTCCCTGCCCATGGTGGGGGGTTGGAACTGGATGAGTTTTAAGGTCCCTTCCAAACCGTTCTATAACTCTCTGATTCTACGATGTGAAGGTAAAAAAACTCCTAAATCAGAGAGGCTGAGGAGCTTGGAGGATGTGTAGGAGACCACAAAGTGGCCAGAGTGGCAGGAGGTGCCGAGGCTTGTCCACCCAGCCGTCCTCGCCCATGGGGCTCTGTGTCCTTCTGCCGCTGCTCCGGAGCAAATCTCCCCCGGAGCTGAGATTTTTGGGGTGGCCGAGCTCCTTTCTGTCCATCCTGGACACCTCCATCCCCCTCCTCTTGTCTTCCCTGTGAGTAACCAGGAGCGGTGGCTTCTGCCAGAGGCTCTGGAGGCAAAGGTTGCCCTTTCTTAACCTGCCAAGGGGATAAGAGACCCTCTGTGTATTTAACCTAAACTTTGTTTTTATGACTTTCTAGGCTTGTCTGGGCATTTTCCTGTTTTTGCTTTGTTCTCCGGGATCCTCAGCCAAGTTTCTGTCCCCTCCCTGGCTCCTGGGCCAGCAGTTCTTGCTCTCCACATATTTTAATCCTCTGCGGCAAAGAGCTTCGGCTTCAGCTCTTCTCTTGGCTGTTCCCCCAGCACGCTGGAAATCTCTGAAAGCCCCCAAATTCCAGGGGACAAAGAGAGGGTGGGGATTCCTGGTCCGTTGTAGGGTGTTTGGGGGGATCAAGCATCCAGCATGGGATATTTCTGGATATGGAGCGGGACAATCCCAGGTCAAGCATGGGGTGATTGGGGGTTGGAGGGTCCCCGCTCCAGCTGAGGCATTTGAGGAATGGAGCAGGTGGGTCCCTGAGCCAACAGGGATGTTGGAGGGTATGAACTGGGGAGGGTCCCTAGTGCAGCACGGAGCGTTTGGGGGATGGAGCGAGCCATCCTTGGTCCAGCTGGGGCCTTTGCAGGATGGAGCATCCCTGTGCAGGAGCCCCTCTCCAGCCAATGCCCTTTTCAGCAGGCTGGGATGCTCACACGGGCTTCCTCCTCCGGCCTCCCAGTTTGTGCTTGGGGCTGGTGGGGGGAACGCCTCTCCCCGTGCCAGGGAGGGAGACGCTCCTGCAGAAACCTCCCTGCGCGGCTCAGCATCCCTCCTTTCTAACAGGAGCGCGGTGCATCGCCGTGTCTCCCGGGGCACGCTTTTAAATCCGCTAATCTCCCGCGATGGCACGCGTGTTAAAAAACACCTGTCCCTCGCCAAAGCCACCGGGACAGCGGGCGAGCGCTCGGGCGAGTGCAATAAAAGCCGCAATTAGAAAGGCGGGCTTTGATCTCCGGGAGGGAAGGAGTTCAGGCAGCTGTGCCGAGACCTCTCCCGCAGCCACTCTTCTACTTCAGTAACGCCCGAACAAAGAGGATCTTGTGTCCGCGGCGCCTCGTTACGGTCCTTCTTCCCAGCCCGCGGCCACCTGTCCCTCCCCGCCGCCCCAGCGCGCTCCCGTCCCTGCCGCCGGGGTCCCTTCCCGGTCCCTTCCCCAGCGCTGCCGGCGAGGGGCACGAATCGGATTTCACGGCCCCGACGCTCTCGGGGAGCTGCCGGGCTTTGCTCTCCATCACTCAAAGTCCCCCGTCGCAATGGCCTCTTTGTTCCGCCAGCCCTGCGTGCCAACAGCTGGGCTCTCCATCCAGCTGTGCCGGGATGCAGGAGAGGGAGCCGGGATGCAGCACGGGACCGCCTGTGCGCGGCCCCGAGGACTCCAAAGAGGGGACACTTCCAGCTCTGCGTGAGGTGAGGAATCCCTGCTCCGTCCTATCTGCATCCCACACAAGGGTGCTGCCCCGGAAGAGGCTGAGGATTGTAGCCAAGTGGGGTTGGCCTCTTCTCCAGGTAACCAGCGACAAGACTAGAGGAAAAGCTGTTCCAGAGGAGGTTCAGGTTGGACATCAGGAAGAATTTCTTCGTGGAAAGGGTGGTCAGGCACTGGAAGGAGCTGCCCAGGGAGGTGCTGGAGTGCCCAGCCCTGGAGGTGTCCAGGGAAGGCCTGGATGTGGCACTCAGTGCTCTGGGCTGGGTGACAAGGCAGGCATCGGTCACAGGTCGGACTTTTCCAGCCTAAATGATGCTGTGCAGCTCCTTCTGAGGAGATACTTTGGTGAGACTGGAAGAGGAACGTGTGTTGCTTGTTTGCGCTTCGATTTGCAAGGATCAGCTCAAAGCTGCATGGTACAAGCCAGAAAATTCCAGAATAACTTCCAGGGGCCGTAGGAATCGTTACACCAGCCCCTGGATCTCTCTGGGTATGGAAGGAGCCAGTGAGATGCTGCACCCCTGCAGTTCCATAGAATCGCAGAATCCTGAAAGGGTCTTTGTCAGCAGGATGGCGAGGCGGGAAGCACTCCTTAAAACAAATTTAAAAACCCCTTCCGGATTTTTACCACACTTTTCCCATAATTCCCGGAATAAGGCGGGTCTGGAAAGGAAGAGAGGTGGATATAAAACAAGAGAGGGGGGACAAAACCAAGTTGGGAAAGCAGTCAAGGATGCCACACAGAATAAACATTTCACGGCACAGGCAGGCACGCCCCAGGCTGTCCAAGCCCTTGGGATGGAGAGGTCGCTTCCCATTGCTTGGTGGCTTCCTAAGTTGGGAGGAGAGGATGTTCCCAGTGCCCCACTCCCCAAGGCAATGTCTCAAAGAGCCCACACCCCTCAAGGACCATAATTTCGCAGAATCTTTTCTTCCAGCCTAGTTGTGCTTGGTGTGAGGTCCTGCTATTCCTGCTATTCCAGACTGTGCTGATCAGGAGAGGATCTGGCCCTGTTTCCTTGCTGGTGGGGGACTGTCACCTCCAGGGGAAGGTTCAAACAAGTGGCAGGGGAAGGGTTGTGGCCACCAGGATCTGGCAGCTCCCCCCTACCCTCTCTCATGGCTCACGGTCTGGTCCCCAAAGTTTGCTCCATGCAACATTTCCCAGGTAAAAACCCCAAATCCATTCTCTTTTTCTCCCCTTTTATTTCCACGGAAAAACCCGAAAGAAAGGAAATCCAAGAAAGAAAGGCAAAGACACCTTCAACTAATGGGAAAAAAACATGTTTTTCACCATGATCCAATAGGATTTTCAGGGGGCTCCTGGGTGCAGAAGGCTGGGATCTCTTCTTGACACATCCCAGCCATCCTCCCTTGCCTGGGGCGATGCTCCTCGCTGGCTGTGGGAGGAGAGCAAAAGTTTTTCATTAGAGAAGTTTCGGCTTCATAACAAACTTCATACGTTTTTATAAGTATTTTGTATCTCAGGGAGGGAAGACTCACTCTGGAGGAGGTTTTGTTTAGCTGAAAAGCGACTTTTCCATCAACCACAGCAGATCTTTGCCTGTTGAGAGGGAGGGGGTGTGAGACAAAAATCCTACTGACCTGCTCAGCTCTTCGGGGCTGTGTTTTGTGTGCTGAGCTGGGAATTTTTCCTTGTTTTCTGCAGTATCTTTTACAATGTCTCAGGCAAGTGCAAATCTGCCCCTCGGAGCTAGAAAGACTGTGGATGTACCTTTATCTCTGGCACAATCAGGTTTCATTCCTTATTAATTTCTCCTGGGAAGGACGGGATGGCCAGTTGGCCCTGGGTGAGACCATGATTGTCTGTAAAATGATGTGTTCTCAGGAAAGAAAAGATGAAGGAGAGCAAAAGGAAAAGGTACAGACGCAGAGTCCGAGAGCTGTCCAGACCCTCTGGCGGAACCAGGATGTGGTTCTACGAGCATGGAGCACCAGGGCAAGGGGGAATGGCCTCCCACTGCCTGAAAGCAGGGTTGGGAGGGATACTGGGAACGAACTGTTCCCTGTGAGGGTGGGGAGGCCCTGGAATGGAATTCCCAGAGAAGCTGTGGCTGTCCCTGGATCCCTGGAAGTGTCCAAGGCCGGGTTGGACGGGGCTTGGAGCACCCTGGTCTGGTGGAAGGTGTCCCTGCCCATGGCAGGGGGTGGCACTGGGTGATCATTAAGGTCCCTTCCAATCTAAACCAGTCTGGGATTCTGTGAAGTTGCTGGAACAGTGGGAACACCCCTGGATGCAGGAGCATCCTTGATGCCGACAGTGCACTCCCATCCCTCCACTTCCTTCTGACGTTCCCTCCAGATCTTCGTTTTTTGCAGGATTTTGTGGCATTGAATGTGCCGTAAATTTAATAATCAATTTAATAATCTCCAGAGCCCACCCATTCTGCGCAGTTCATACATGGGCCGAGCCTCACCAGATGCATCCGTGGACTAAGATGAGGATGAGGAGCAAAGGGATTTAGAAGGAGATTAAATAAAGACCCGAGGGTGGGTTTCTCATCATTAGACAGATGTGAGCCTGCTGTGGGTGCAGGACACCTCGCAGGAGCTGTTTGCAGGCAGCTGGGCGAGGGGCACTGTGAGTAATTCCCCTTGCACATCTGCCTGTGTCTCAGACAGGATAACACTGGACAGAACCAGCTGGAAAATAATCCCTGGAACACTGAGTAAAAGCTTGCCAGGCAATTAGGATCGCTCGTACACACTGTCCACATTTAAAGATGAATCCCCACCCTGCTCTCCTCCCTCTTCACACCCTTTCCTTCGCAGTTCCCGGCACTTTAATGCTCTGAACAGGGATTTTTTAAATCAAAAGCTGAGCTGGAACTGCCCTGCAAGCGCTTCCATCCTTTCCAAAGGGGTGGGGGAGGGGGACATGGCAGCCCCACTGCTTAGAGGGTCCCCTCTGGGAGCTCCTCCCCAGGGGGATATTTTGGGATGCACCCAGCACCTCCGTATTTCACATCCCTATTTAATTTGAGCAGCAGAGCTGTTTATTCTGTAAGAACACCGTGCTTTTATTAGCCAGTTATTTACAGTACGAGGCATTCCCCACCTCAGGAATGCTGGAGACCATAGGACAAGGCTATTTCTTTTGGAACCTAGACCAATTTACACTAATCACGGAGCAGGGATCCCTAAAAAGGCTGGGGCGCTGAGCTGAGCCAGCCTGTGGGCTCTGACCACACAGCCTTTGTAAGGTCCTGTGCTTCCCTCCCTCTGAACGTGGGCTGGGAGCAAATCTGATCCAGAGGGGTCTTTTTTTTTTAAGGAACATCCTATGGGTGCCAGCTGGGAAGCACAGAGCCAACCACAGTCCCCATCACCTTCTTCCCGTGGGGTGTGCAGAGCTGGGGGCAAAGAGGTGCAGGTACCTCTCAGTAACGGGCATCCCTCAGGAGGGATCTGGGTGGAAAACATCGGCTTGGGGTTGGAAAAAAAGGGTTGATCTCCCGTGCTTGGGTTGGTTTGGCACTGCAGGACACCGCGTGTGCTGTGCCTCAGTTTCCCCCTCTGCAAATGCTCCTGCTTTGCACAGAGCTCTGTAGACGAAACTCCTCACCCACACCACCAGCTCCATCAGGAACTTCTTACTGTTTCAACCCATCCATAAAGACTCATAATTTTCTTTTATGAGGACAAAGCAAGATTTAGGAATTATTTTACGAGATGCGTTTCCCCTCCGTGGCACCCCAAGGGTCTCCTAGGGAACCCTGGAACACCAAACATATGGATGCAGCAGCGAACAATAAGAAGCAACAGTACTTTCATTGTTTTGCGGCCTTTTATAATCCATCCAACGATTTTTAAATAAACTGGATGGAAAATAATGGAAATTCCAGGCCCTGGAACCCATTATTCCCACATGCCAAGCCCGATGCCGCTAAGTGCAACAAGGACCCCAAAGTTAATGAAATTCCTGCCTGAACAAACTTTTATCCTGCTGTTTAGGAAAATGACTTGTGCATCATAAAAGCAACATCACTCAAGCTGTTAAAACGTCGTCTGCGGGAAGGAAGGCAAAGGAGCAGGAGGAATATATTTGTTAAATTACACAGAACCAGCAATATCCATTTCAAATATATCCAATATATGTTTAAAATTTATCTTGATTAGGTTACTGGAGGTTGTTGGTTTGAAAGCACGAGGGTGAGTTGATCAACAGCTGTGCCAGCACTCGAGGTCTCCAGTTTAAATTTATCTCCAAATTTTCAGTGATTTTCATACAAAACATCCATCCATCACCCCACCACGCCTGGAAAGGCTCCATTCCTAGAGCAGTTCTCTGGAAGTTGACATCCGAGTGAATAAATGACTGCATCACTTCAAAGCCCCCAAAGGAGCATTTTTTTTCGAAGAACACATTTCAGATGACAGCCTCCACCTCGTTTCTAAAATTCCTGATGATCTTCCCATTCTGATGAAAGATCTGTTTTGCACGAGAGGAACTTTTGCAGAGAAAAAAGCTCTCCCAGCCGGCCCTAATTGAGTTTTGCTTCGTCCGGATGGAGCACATTTCTAGAGCTGGGTTTTCACAGCCCTAGTGTCTGCTCCAGCTTCCCTCCAAAGGGCTGGAAAACACCCTTGGAAGGCTGGAGTGCACTTAATGGCTTTTGGAAGCCCTCACAGGGAATATGTATTGACAATTGCCATCGCATCCTGCTCTTTTCTCCACCTCTGGAAGTGTCCAAGGCCAGGTTGGACAGGGGCAACCTGGTCTAGTGGAAGGTGTCCCTGCCCGTGGAACAAGATGAGCTTTCAGGTCCCTTCCATCCCAAATCTGGCATTCTATAACATAATCCCGACAGGTTTTCCAAAGGATTCATTGGCACAATGAGCCTTAACGTGCAGCGAAAGGGCACGGCAGGAGATGGAAATCACCCGGATTTAAGCACACAGCCAACCTTTAATGAAGCACAAGGGGATGTTTTCCCCTTTACAAACACCCCCAAAACCTGGCTGTCACCCACCCCTCTTCCTTCCCTGCGAAACCTCTGTGAGTTTTGGGAAGAAAACCATTTTCCCTGCAGAATGCCAGTCTGCACTCGAGCAAAAAGGCACAGAAAGTATTTTGGACTGAAGGTTTCTTGGAAGAAAATCACTATTTCTCCGGCTGCTCCACTGACATATGCCTGGGGGGTTTGCTGCGTATTTTCCCCCACTGAATTTAATTGGAATTGTCACTTCCAAGCCCGTGCCTTGGAAGATTCCAGCACTGCACAGCCCCAGAGCCAGCTCCATCCCAGTGCTGGGTTCTGGAGGTCCCTGGGTGCCCCAGCAATGCCCCATTACTCTTCACACCCATCCCACAGCTCGAAAAATATGAGCTGCTAAACACAGACAGATGGAAAAACACCAGGAGGAGAGTGGTCAGTTGATGTCTTTAACACCTGCAGAGGCTCCAGCCTGGAGGCCGGGTTGGGGCATGGACACCTTGTGCCATTCCCAGGCGGAGGGAGGATGGAGTGTGCCTGAGATCCCGGCACAGCCATCTCCCAGCAAGTCCTGCTCCCTGCGCAGGTGTCTCTCCAGCACGTCATAATTTCAACCACGGGCTTAAGGCACGGGCAGGTCTTTTTACCATCTTCTCCCTCACCTCTGAAACTACCTGAGGCTGACATGGAGCAGAGCTCTTCGGAGAATAATCTTAAAAGGCACAGGAAGGTCTCTCAGATGATGGGAGATCACAGAATCCCAGAATGGTTTGGGTTGGAAGGGACCTTAAAGCTCATCCAGTTCTATCCGCTGCCATGGGCAGGGATGCCTTCCACTATCCCAGGTTGCTCCAAGCCCTGTCCAACCCGGCCTTGGGCACTTCCAGGGATCCAGGGGCAGCCACGGCTTCTCTGGGCACCCTGTGCCAGGGCCTCAGCACCCTCACAGGGAAGATTTTCTTCCTAATATTTAGCCTAAACTTTCCCTTATTATCATCATCATCATCTCCCTCGCCTCCTCTGCGAGTGTAAACCGGCATAAACTCATTGATTTTGAGGGAGCCCTTGGCTCTGGATGCACTTCCATAATCTGTTCTGTAGTTTAAAAAAAAAGAGATAAAATGATAAATGACACCCAAAGTTCTCCAGCCAGCCAGGGTGGATTACTCACAGGCACTGTGACCTTGAAAATAATTTCCAGATAAATTCTTTAAACAAAACTTCAAGGGGAGGTGAGGAGGTGGAATAAACTGAGCTTGAAATTAACATTTCCAAACTTTTACATTTTTTTCCAGCAGGAAAGGAGAGATCAGTCCCACATGTCTCCTGAAATAACATAGAATCCTGGAACAGTTTGGTTTGGAAGGGACCTTAAAGCTCATCCACTTCCAACCCCCTGCCACGTGCAGGGACACCCAGGTGATGACTGTGATGACAATGGGGCTGCTCCAGTGCGACCAGCAACAGCACAGGTACAAATCTGAGAGACAGCTCACCCAGCTGGGGTTCCTCACACCCCAAAACCTCATTTGCCTCGAACAAGGTCCTTGATTTTGCAGGGGAACCAGCAGTGCCTCAGTTGACTCCTCCAGGAGGAAGTTGTCCTTTCCTCTGCGTTTGCCACCAAAGTTTGTCCAGGTTTATTAAGCCCTCAGGAGCTCAGCCTGCAGACAAGGGCTGGGTTAGGCTCAGTCCAAGCCCAAGGCTGATTTGGACACAGGTCAGGAATCCCCAGGAGGGAAAGGGAGAAGATGGGGATTTGTTTAGGTAAAAATCCCCGATGGTGCTGCCTCTCCCTTCCCTCCAGGCTGCGTCAGGCTCTGAGCATTGCAGGAATGTCCCGGATTGCACCAAGCACGGGATGTTTTGACCCTGATGTCAGTCCCCGGTGTAAAGGCAGGGCTGACACTGATGCCTCCGACCAGCTGCCCCCAGGAAAGCTGCCAAGAGCTCGGCAGAAGAAAATGTTCCATCTCATTTTGAGAAATGAAGGGATTTAGACTCGGTGTTCTCAGGAGTGAGGAGCTCTCACTTCACCCCTAAATCCAGCACCTTCTCCATCAGGGAAGAGAGAGGAAGTGTAGTCCAGCGGTGATTCCTTAACAGGGCTGACGCACCAGCTCCTTTGGAAGCTGGAGGAATGGAGGGATAGACCCAAATCCTCCTGCTATAGTCTCGGATCTCCATGCAAATGGGGGCGTATCCACGCAGTGCTTGAGTCCCGGGGAGGAGTGTCCTTTGGGATGACATGTCCCTGGCGTCCTCTTTGCACCACGGAGTGGTCCTGCTGTCCCCAAACCTGTCCTGCTCCATACTGGCACCAAGGGACAACGCTGCCTGCCCCTTCTCTACCTCACTGGTACCGCAAGTCCACCTTAAACTCTGACCCCGTGTAGGTAAAAAACACCACAAAGCGAACGGCTGAAACAGCTGGAAAAACATCTCCACAACCGTATGCAAATAAAACCCCAAAACCTTTCTCCACTCCAAGCTGCCTCCTGAGGTTCCTCTGAGTCTCCCCTCCCTGTCCCTGAGCGTTGCCTACCTGACTCGACCACAACTCTGGGTTTCTTTTCCCTGCTTCTCCTCGGCACTTAATAAGCGTAAATAAAGCCTGGAGTTCCCTCCTGCTGTTTCCCTTCTCATCCTGTACTGGAAAGGCAAACAGAGCCCCTTTTTGTCCGCCCAGCTCTCCTTTTCCACGCGGAGCTGACCTCCAGCCCCAACCAGACAGGCAGAAGAGAAGGATCTGACTCCACAGGACTTTGCAAGCCGTTGCCTCACAAGGGGTTGTTTTGCCTCGTTCCCTTTTCCAAGCAGGGAGCACACGTGGCATTCCACGGAACAGATGGCTGACCCCCAGCTTGGACCACTCTGTCCCCACTGTCCCCCCAGCACGTGGGCTTGTGGTTCACGACCTCGCAGATGGTCTAGGTAAACACGGTCTGGGGAAAACAGGAGGGAGGGATGGAAGGATGGATATATAGGGAGGGATGGATGCAGTAAAGGCCTCACGCGTGTTGGCCGAGCACTTGGAAATCGGCGAATCTGAGGGGGGAGAAAAGTGTTTCATGTTACCAGGTGAAGCATCCAGCCACCCCCTGGCTGCAGCTTGATTTTATGTGAAGGCAAGAGCTTCAGGCAGGATGTTCTACACCTGCACTGGAAGTGTCACCAGCGTCCAAGCACCGGCAGTGCCTCCAGAAATTGCAGAGGAGGAGGTGAAGGTACTTGTGGTGGTCTCAGAAGGCATCAGGTTCGTGGGTGGGGACCTCCTCTGGTTTTCTCCTCTGTTTTCCTTTCACTGTTGAGCTTGTTCTCCTGTAGCAATCCCACTGCAGCCAGGCACAGATCCATCCTCAGGCTGCACATCCAGGGCTTCCCAGCCTGACCCTCTCCGGGCTGGCTCCAGGGCAGGTGTGCTGGGACAAAACCACTGACCTACGCTCTCCCTGCGGCTCACCCCCAGGCCCCGGGAGGCAGGAGCTGACATTCCCTGAACAGCATGTTCCCTGGGTCAGAGCCATCCCCAGTTTGTCCCAATCTGGCCCAGATTCCCGAGGCAGGCCCGGGAAGCAGCTGAGCGGGATCGTTTCCAGACCGGTGCAGCTGGGGAAGATTTACTTTGCTAAGCCGCTACTGTCCCAAGGTTAAGGAAGGCACACTTGGTGCATTAGCCCCTCTTTAAGCCGTGCTGCTGGAACTCGGGATGGGCCGAAAATCCCAGCAAATCCAGGAGGAAACGCTTTTTTTTTTTTGGTTAGCGAGGCTCAAAAAGATGCGCTGCCCCCGTGCCCCGAGGGCTGCTGCATCACCCGCACTCATCACTCGCATCCCAGCACAATCCCAGCACCCGGCACAGCCACCCATGGATTCACCCCAGCTCCCTGGGAAGGGAACACTCACGGCAGCAGCCTCCGGGGTGGGATTCCAGCCCCTGGCACCAGCCCGCGGGTTAAAATCACGCATCGGGATTTAATTAGTGTAACTCGATCCCAGCGCGTCGGGAAGCAGCATCCCTTCCCTTCCCCGCGAGTGATTCACAGGGAAGCAAAACACGTCCCACCCTGGGGCAGCCCTTGGGTGGCTGCAGCATCCCCCGGAGCTCACAGCTGGCCCTGGCGCGGCTGAGACCTCGCGGGGTCATTGCACTCCTGACACCGGCGAGGACATGGATTTGTTTGCCTGGGGCTTCCTTATCTGCCGCAGGCAGCAGGAAGCTCCCGGTGCCAGGGCTGCCATCCCAACCCTTCCAGGTCGTTTTTAATGTGCTTTGGGGAACGCTGGACTGGCTCACCCTTAACCCTCTCATAAAACCTACCTTTTTTGCCTCAAGGTTTTGTTGTATTTCACGAAATCCCAGAATGGTTTGTGTTTGAGAGGACCTTAAAGACCTTCTCATTCCCACCCCCTGCCAGGGGCAGGACACCTTCCGCTATCCCAGGTTGCTCCCAGCCCCGTCCAGCCTGTTCATTCATTCCCTTGTTTTCCTCTCACTTCCTGCTGCCTCATGTGATGAGGCTCCAGCACTGCCCTTACCAACACAATAATCAGGAAGCCTTTTCTTTGGTAAGAATTTAGAAATATTAAGCATTTTACCACGGCTGTTTCAGTACATAATATTTCCTTTTTGGCTTAAAAAGTCAGAATCAAGCACTGGGGATGGGTGGGAGACAACATCTGTCCCCAGCCCTCGATCCAGCTGTGGCAGCTGACAGAACATCCCAGTCCTGGGGGAAAAGGGGTTGCAGGAACTGGCCAGGGGCCTGTGACTTCAGAAACAACTTGAGAAACTCCTGTAAAAAAAAACCCTGGGAAGAAGGCTGCCACTGAGTCTGAGAAGAATCTACCTCCAAATGGGGCTTTTCCCCCTGTGTTTTCCGTCTGCCATCCTCCTCCTAATATGACAGCAATTAAAAGCCCTGAAAAATGGATGGAAACGATTTGGAAGAGGTCTCAGATTTGCTCTCATTAGCACCGCAGGCTGTTTTTTCAGCTGCTAATTGACAGCTGCCTTCCGCATGCAGTGTCAAAATCTAAAAAGCCCCGTGGCACTAAAGCAGGGAGATTTTAGCTGGGGCTGTCTCATCAGGAGCATGAGAACGGGGACAGTCACACGAGCCCACCATGGCCACGCTGATGTCAGGCAGCTCCAATTTTGGGGACGCCACGCCCTGGCAAAGCAGAGAGATGGGGTGTACACGAGGACTTGGGACATGCCAGGTCCTCCCACCATGGCTCCAGGCATTCCCCCGGCTGCCCTGGGGTTGTCAGGGCAAGATTCACCACTGGACAAGGGCTGTGACCACTCTTCAAACTTGCCCTGCCTTAAGGAAGTCATGAGAGCCCCCCTGTGCCAGAGTTTTCCACCTACAGAGTGTCCCAGTGAATCATTAAGGTTGGAAAAGACCTTCGAGATATCAAGTCTGGCCTTTGGCCGAACACCAGCACTCCCGCTAAGCCATCCCACTAGGTGCCATGTCCACTCAGTTCCCTGAACACTTCCAGGAGTGGTGACTTCACCGCTTCCCCGGGCAGTTCCAATGCTCAGCCGCTCTTCCAGTGCAGAAATCTTTCCTAATATCCAACCCGAACCTCCCCGGTGCAGTTTGAAACCGTTTCCCCTTAACTGATCACTGACGCCTTCAATCCACTGGTGTGTGCTGCCTGCAGGTGTCACGGATGTGCTTCCCTCTTCAAAGAAAAACATTGGACTACACTGAACAGAGCCAGGAGATGAACTGCCATAAATTTTTGGACCTGATGGGGAGATGGAGGCACCTGGATGGATGTCCAGACACGAGGACGCCATGCAGTGAGCAAGTGGGTGGCCATGGGAGATGCTTGCTCCGTGGATTTACTGCCTTGGGGTGACTCTATCATGTGTATCCCCTATCATGCTCTGTGCCCAAAAAGTAATATTGTGCCTTTTCTGTGCCTTTAAACTGAGCTTGAAAAAAAAAAAACCAGATGAACTTTCCAAAGCAGCTTCTCCAGGACACAGAGATTACACTCCTCAGTGTTGTCTGGCTGCGGAGGGCACGGAGGGAGCGCCCTGCTTGCTTTTTCTTCAGCCAGCTGGTTTTTTTTTCCCTCTTGGCGTGAGACGGAGAGCTGAATTTTGTTTCCTGGGACTTAGGTTTTTTCCCATCTTCTCTTCTGAACTGTTTCAACAACATCAGTTGGTATCAGCCCTTTTCTCCTCCATCTCTTCTCTACTGCCCTCGCGGCAGAAATCCATCGTCGCTTTGATATTTGGACTTCTGCTTATATGGATGACTTCCTCCTCTGTCACCCAAACTCTCGTTACCTTGACTCAGTTAGCCACTCTGTGTGCAATTTTCTTAAAGAATTAGGGGTGACAGTGAATGTGGACAAATCAACGCCTTCACCGTTGAGAGATGTTAGATTCCTCGGCTACCGGATTCTCGACGAATTCCTTGAGATCCCAGAAGAAACATGGACTAAATTAAGGACAATCATTAAGTCAATTAAACCAGGACTAGAATATGATTTCAAAATTCTGCAACGTTTTGTGGGTCACTTGAATTGGGTTTTGCCTTTTACTAGAGGTTGTGTTGAAATGTTAAAACCTATGTACACGGCTATCACAGAAAAAAGAAATTTTGTGTTCAGAACACATCAGGAGAATTTTCTCCCCGAGGCCAGGGGGTGGGCCCACGCCCTCACCGACCAGCTCCGAGGAGGAGAGAGACCACACCTACAGAAGGACTCTGAAATCTTCCCAGGTTTCTCTCTATAGCGGGGGTTTTAATTCATTATTTAGCATCATTATCCTTTTCCTGTGTGTTTGTTAAAATAAATAGTTTTTATCTCTTTCACTTTCCTTCGAGGAAAAATTTCCTTTTTTCCCGAACCCTGGGGGGGGGGGAAGGGTGGTTGTAACCTGGTTTTCTCTCAGGGGCTATATTACTAGATTTTGGCCAAACCGGCACATTTACACAGGGACAGCCTTGGAAGCCAGAGAGTGGGAAAAGGATTGTGTGCCAAGGTGGGCATTTCACTAATTGGCTGTTTAAACCGGGGATTGATGAGGTGTTGGCTTTCCTTCCCTGGCACCCAGCTCAGACTTATGGCAGGACATTTTCACAGAAGGGGCTGAAGATGTTTCCGGATTTCAACGTGGGAATGTCCCACACTGAGCGTCTTGAGGCTCCTGGACAGCCGAATTTGGATTTCCTTCTTTGGGAGACAAGGGTAGCCCACGTATTGGGCATCTGCAAGCTGAACTGCAGAAGTTCACATTTTGGGCAGCCAACATATTTTGAGTGGATTTCCTCCTGGAAAAAGTCAGGTTTTCAGGTGCCAGGGGAACATAATTTTTCTTCAGCAGAAACTATGGTGCCACCACGCGGAAAATCAGGTGCTCAACACTTGGACACCTAAAATAGGCTTTTTTTTCACCCACTTGGACTGATGCGGGTTATTTTTCAGCACTCCCTTCTTTGGGGCTGTCAGCACCAATATCCACCAGCTCTGCCAGTGGGTGGGAAGAACCCATCAGCCCAGCACACGGAGCTGGCTGTGATTTACGGAGAGCCCGTGGAATGTAGATCTCCCGTCATTTCAAGCAGGATTATTTTTTGCTGTTGCTCCACCACTGTAAATTTGTCTCTGCATGACATAATTAACAGCATCGCCTCGCAGGGCTGGGGTGATTTACAAGGAGTGGAAATAGCTGCGGGAAGGTCACGGCAGGGGAATTTGGGGAGAGGTGAGGGGGGAGGCAGGCAAGCAGCCTGGACCACACTGGTGGGTGTCCATGTGGTGCCCCCCACCCTGTGCCCCAACAGTGAGGAGAGGGCTTGTAAGGCATGGATATGGCTCCTGCTGGCTGAACATGAGCCGGGTGGGCCCAGGTGGCCAAGAAGGCCAATGGCACCCGGCTTGTAGCAGCAGTAGTGTGGCTACAGGACCACGGCAGTGACTGTCCCTCTGTGCTGGCCACTGGTGAGGCCACACCTCGAATCCTGGATTCAGTTTTGGCCCCTGACTACAAGAAAGACATGGAGGGGCTGGAGCATGTCCAGGGAAGGGAACGGAGCTGGGGAAAGGGCTGGAGCACCAGGAGCAGCTGAGGGAGCTGGGAAAGGGGCTCAGCCTGGAGAAAAGGAGGCTCAGGGGGGACCTTGTGGCTCTGCACAAGTCCCTGACAGGAGGGGGCAGCCGGGGGGGTCGGGCTCTGCTCCCAGGGAACAGGGACAGGAGGAGAGGGAACGGCCTCAGGCTGGGCCGGGGGAGGCTCAGGCTGGACATCAGCAGGAATTTCCTCATGGAAGGGGTGGTCAGGCATTGGAAGGGGCTGCCCAGGCTGTGGGGGAGTCCCCATTCCTGGAGGTGTCCAAGGAATGCCTGGAGGTGGCACTCAGTGCTCTGGGCTGGGTGACAAGGTGGGGATCGGGCACAGCTTGGACTCGATGGCCTGGGAGTCCTTTTCCAAGGTAAAAAATTCCACGATTCTGTGTGATTCTGCCACCTCAACTCCTTATTTCATGGTAGTCATCAGATGGAGAGACTCCTGCACTAAAGAAATCATTCCCTGGGCATACAGGAACAACGGTGGTGTCCCCAAAACAAGAGCAGGGAGTTGTCCAAAACATAAATAACCACTGAGTCTGTTCATGGCTCTGTTTCTATTAAAGATAAATATTCACGAGATCAAGTTCTGCAGTTAACTTAGCTGAGCTGCACCCCCAACATCTCCACATAGGCTCGTCCCTAAATAACTGAGCTTAAAATTGGGAGTTCTCCCCAAAAATATCTCCATTTGGCAAATGCAATCCCTGAAAACCCCGAATTTTCTGCAGGCAACCATTTTGGAGACTCCACTTTCCCTCGGGAGCAAACAACAAAAAGCCCCTCAAAAGCCGAGCAATAGTTTCGGTTCAGTTTCTTTGGGATGAAAACCCTGCAGCCTGGAAAGTGGAGCTGAGATCCACCCAGCATTCACCAGAATCTGCAAAAATGTTGCTGTGGTGCCAATTCACGGCCTGGGTTCATTTCCCGTGACAAATTCCACAGCCTTGTTTACCTGGGGTCCTTGTGAATCAGGAGAAACATAGCACATCCCAGGAATTTGAGGAGTAGGGGATATTTAGTCAGATTTGCACCCCCTTGTCTGCTACAACAACCTCAGGCACCCGATCCCCTAATTGCTAAATGATATGGAAGGATATTAAAAAACTGTGGCTGCCCCATCCATGGAAGTGTTCCAGGCCAGGTTGGATGGGGCTTGGAGCAACCTGGGATAGTGGAAAGTGTCCTTCCAGTTCCACCCCACTCCCATCCCTGTCTACATGGATGAGGTCAGTGAATGCAGGACACGAATTCCTGGTCATCTGGGTGTGCTGGTGTAACTTCCCACAAGTACAATTTCATCCTGGTTTACAAACCCCTATTTTCATGCAGATGATCTCAGTTTGTAGCAGCCAAAAATAAATCTCTATTTCCATCCTGGAATGAGCAAACCCCTCTGGGACTCCACTCGTAGGAGTGGTCTGGGTTGGTTACAGCAGAACAGGGAAGAGACGTCTACTTTTGGGGAGGAAAACATGTTTCACAGCCCAGGGAAGCACCCCTGGGTGCCCAGCACCAAAATAAGGTAATATTCCACCTCAGGAAGGAATATTCCACCTAATCACTGCTGGTTTCCCGATCACACTCGGGTCTAACTCTCTAAAACACAGGAAAAGTGCTCTCCCTCCCAGTTTATATCCCAAATTCAGGAGACAGAAGCCCTGCGTGCTCTTGTTCTACATCCCTCTCCAGCTCTCTTGGAGCCTCTTTAGGCACTGGAAGGAGCTTTAAGGTCTCCCTTCTCTTCTTCACCAGCTCTCCCAGCCTGGCTCCAGAGCAGAGGGGCTCCAGCCCTCAGAATATTTCCGTGGCCTCCTCTGGACTCGCGTCTTTTTGGTGCTTTTGGTGCTTTTTGGTGCTTTTTGGTGCTTTTTGGTGCTCTCCACCATGGAACAAAGTCTTTCCATGGCCGCCAGGAGACAGGTGTGAGGATAAATCTCAACTCATGTATTTTCAGCAACCAAACCACTGCAGCTGCATGGTTGGCTCTGCTTGCACGGATTTCCTCTCCAAATGGGAAATGCATGGGAAGAGGAGAACTGGAAGGGCAGGCAAAAGGCAACCCCCTCTTCCTGGCATTCTGAACGCTCCCCGCAGAAAAAGCAGAATTTCCCCAGGACAAACGTTTCTGACTGGGAAAACAAGTGTTTCCTGTGGAAATTTCCATGAAAACATCCCTAGTTTTCTGGTGTGCACTACTGGAAGAGCTGTTGTGTAAGAGGGTGACGCATTTTCTCTGGCTCAAGTAGGTCAGTGGGCAGCAGGAGAGGCCTGGGCTCCGGCTGTGCCTCCAAAGCTGGGTGACCTTGGAGAGCCACATTCCCATCTGCGAGATGAGGATAAGAAAGTGTCATACAAGAACTCGCTGGGTTATTAATAGAGGCCTCTGGCTGAGATTCCAACACAGCCCAAGGGCTTGAGAAGCCCATTTATTCTTTGCAATTCAAAGCAGACGAGTGACTCAGATTTCCTTGACACTTTTGAGCACAAAAGTCAGGGAAAAGCGCTCTCCAAAGCATTTGTCTGGAGGGAAGGGAGAGTATGAACATGTGATTTTTCTATTTTTTTCCAAATACAAATGGAAGCAAGTTACCAATGAAGCTGAAATGTTTGGGCTGGTTTGACTTCTGCGCTAAAATAAGTCAAGATAGAAATCTGAACATCAACCTCTCTGCGTGTTATAGTTATGGCAGAAAAAATAGGTGAGGCAGGGAAACATTGGGCTCTGCGGGATGGGAATGTTTCCGTAATTTCCTGTTGAAACTGCAGGCGAAAGTGATTACATTCTCCCAAAATGTTTGGATTCATTAAATGGACCCAGCAGTAGCAGCAGTGTGCGTTTGGTTTAAGGATCTTGTAGATACGGAGGAGTTTCTCCAGCACTGGTGGTGAATTAATTCCTAGGAAAATTGGTAAAACCCTGGATAGAAAAGAGGTGACAAAGATGCCACGGAAAGGCTGTGGCGGGATTTTATCTGGGAGGGAACAGGGGAGCACCACCCATGCATCCCATGCAAGGGGCTGCTCTGGGATGGGATACTCTAATGAAGATTTCTAATCGTGCGTTCCTGATTTAGGTCAGCCTCAGTCTCCAGAGGGAGCAGGGAGTGTTCAAGGTGTGGTAGCAAAGCCATGGGAAAAGGGACGTTGCACTGTGGGGAAGGGGATGAAAGCAAAGCCAAAGTAACATCAACAATTCTTGGCATTTTATCTGTATCCTGAAAATACTCATTCCCGTTTTAGGGCAGGGGAATTGTCTAATCTCCCTTTCCAGCCCTGTTTTTAATGGATACATCTTGTTTTCATTCTGGCTTTGACAAAATCCGATGCAGCTCCTCGACTTCATTAAAATGATATTTGGAAACAAACAAACGAAAGGCTCAACCAGAATCTTCGCAAGCGGATTTTTTATGTGTTTGTTTTGTTTTTTTTTCTCCTGGAAAGTTTTCATTTGGACAAAAGGGAGTTTACCACAGGGGTTAAAAAAAATAAAAAAGCAATAATCATTCCCTTGGAAAACAATGATCATCCCTTGGAGAACATTTGAGCACTTCTTGTTTTCCTCAGATTTGTGTTTACTGCAATCCCAGAGGCAGCAGGAACACAGTGTCATAATTCCAAGGATTATAATTCCAAATCACTGGTGTGGTGACCTCTTATCTCGCCCTTTGTCTCTCACGTGGTTACAGCCATGAAGAGGGTCAGAAACACATCCCCCCCCTTTTCCTGGTGTGCTCAGCAGACGTGCTGCTCTTTCCTCATCCAAACCCCACAACTCCCTGGACTTCCAGGTGGGCATTTCCTCCCAGCCAGAACAGGCAGTGGTGATAACTGGCCCTCACCTGAGATCATTTTTCTTCTTCAGGCCATTGGACTGATATCCTGGAAACCCTAAAAAAGAAGAGGAGGAGCAGAGCGAGCGCTCCATTTCCCAGCGTTGTAGAGGCCAAACTGGGATGGATTCCTTTCGCTTGGATGCAACGTAATTAAAAGGAATTTGTGAGGGAGAGACACACGGGGAAATTCCTAACCACATGAAAGGGAGGAAGGGATGGCTCACAAAAGAGTGATTCCCTCTGTTTTTCTTGGCAGCCCAGCCAAGCTCCCTCCGCGCAAGGTTGGAAGAGGACTCCACGCTGAGCAGAGGACAACGACAAGCAGGTGTCGTGGAAAATGACCCTCCCCCGAGGAAACAGATTTGATAGCCCTGCCATCTCCCTGCGTTCTTCATCTGCTCCTTAAATCTGCTCTCCACGAGCAGATGTGGCCTCGACCTCGAGCCGGGCTCGGCCGCTGGGTTTGTGCAGCACTTTCGTGTCTCGGGCACCTCCGCCCACCACAGCTTGGCCAAGGCACCCAACGCCTGGGACATCCTTTGTGGGCACTGAAAAGCTTTAGCAGAGAAATTTTCCAGCTTTCTGCAGCATTCTGTGAGAAGTCTGTGTTTCTCACAAAAGCTATGAAAAACACTGCTACGGGTTTTGTAAACTAATTTTCCGTCCTTGCACCTGTTGTTATTCTGCAGTATTGTTTTGGTATTCTGAAGAAAATATTTTCAAATAGCCTCCACCAATCATTCTGAGAGGAGGTGGGTTGAAGAACCAATCACCTTATGCCATCCTAGTGAGAAAAGGGATGAAAACCCATCTGTATATTAAGAAATAATATTCTACTTCTCCTGAACTTGGTCATGTCGTTTCTCGCCGCTCTCGCGGTACAACAGCGACAATCCTTCCCTCGGTCCTTGCTGCAGGCAAGGGAAACTTTGCATCTGACTCTGCACCAAAAATCAGTGATTTCTGCACAAAAATAAGACAGGTTGAGCACGAGCTCCCCCGCTTTCATAAACACCTCGAAAGTTACGGGAATTGTTGTTATTGTGCTGGATAGGGGCTGTATCAGCACCCAAAATCATAAATAATCAGAGAATCACAGAATGGTTGGGGCTTGAAGGGACCTTAAAGCTCACCTCATTCCACCCCCTGCCATGGGCAGGGACACCTTCCACTGTCCCAGGTTGCTCCAAGCCCCGTCCAACCCGGCCTTGGACACTTCCAGGGATCCAGGGGCAGCCATAGCTGCTCTGGGCACCCTGTGCCAGGGCCTCCTCGCCTTCAAAGGAAGGAATTCCTTCCCAATACCCCATCCATCCCTGCCCTCTGGCAGCAGGAAGCCATTCCCCCTCACGCTGCCACTCCATGGCCTTGTCCAAAATCCCTCTCCAGCTCTTTGGAGACCTTTTAGGTACTGGAAGGCTGCAAAATGTGGAACTACTCCCATGCTTAATTTGACTCAACTCAAATGTGGAGGTATCTTAGACTCAGGTTTGATTTTTAGAATTCAGTACCACTATGAAATATGTTTTGGAACCAGCAAAACAAGGAGCAGGGGGATTCTTGCAGAGTTATGCAAAGCTGACTTCTACTGAGTCAGAGAAGCGAATGGAAGTCTTCCTAATATAATTCATTTTTCTCTTATTTCCTTGATTTAAAGTAAAAATACCAAAAATTCAACAGCAACTGGAATATAGAAAAAGGACAACCAGCCAAAACTAGCAAGCCTGGCTCGGATTAACGACACTACTCTCTTTTCCAACACTTTCTCCTGAAAACCACAAATTAGCACAACAAGACTTGAAAAGAGGCTCCGCAGATGGATCCTGGTGGCAGCGATATTCCTGCAGCCCGGGGGGGAGCTTTGCAGCAGGATCTGGAGCAGAGCAACCCAGCAGGGCTGATTTCTCCACTCCCAGAGCTTGGGGACTTTTGCTTCCAGCTTTTCTCCACCCCTGTGGCAGCTCTGCCCAAGGAAATAACCAAAACCAGAGGGAGAAATCTTCCCTCCTCCTTCGCTGGGTTTTGTTCCACTGCTGAATAGACAAGGAAAAAAAACCCAAAACCCAGAATTTCTTTTGTTTTTATTGAATCTGAAGCTGTCTTTTGGATGTCCTTGCCTGCTACAGAGCTCCTGGGAAACGAGGACAAAGCCTTTGGACTGAAAGAGAAGCCCTTGGTCGAAGGCACTGGCATTGCAATTAAAAACAAGAATTTTGTGACATATGAGTGAAAATTACCTGGAAAAAAACAAGGTTAATGGGGAAAAAAAGAAAAAGGGAATGGGCTTGAATAAACCCTGCACTGCTCTAGGACCAGGTTTCTCCAAAGCCCCCAGGACTGGCCTAAGCCTGCTGCAGTCAGTGACAGCACAGCTCTCAGCGTCTCCGGGCGCAGAGTCAAGCCAAGGCTGAATCCTCCACTTCTCATTTTCCTGGGTTGGGTTTCCATCCACTTCCTCCTCAGCCTGGGCTGTTTATTGCTCTCCTGCAGCCCGTGGAGGATTCCTTGTGCATGTGCAACATCCCTCATCCCGCAGAAGAGCAGCGGAAATAACGAGGATAAAAAAAACCCCTACAACCACTAAACCCAACAGCAAAGCACTTCTTGGAGAACATTCGCTGATCTGCTGAAATCAAAACATTCCCCAAGGTGGGATGAGGAAACTTTGACAGCCCAGGCAGGTTCCTGCCCAGCTGCCAAGGAGGGGAGATGCCAAACTCCCCTTCTGGGAACCCCATATGTGTCGAGCTCATCCAAGGAAGGACTGCCCCAGATTTGGGCACTGCAAAGCAATTTGAACTCCCTTTTTTTTTTTTTGAGTACTTCGCCTCAAATTTGATTCTGGTTTGGGTTCAGCTGCCAACCAGATCCTCTGAGAGTTCAGTTTTCGCTTAAGGGGGAAAAACCCAGTGGTTCAGCCTATATTTGATTTGACTCATTTCAGCAATTTCAGTTTTATGTGGACAGGAAATCACAGAGAAGCAGAGCCGGGTATTTCCCACCATGACTGTGCCAGGCTTATAACCCCTCCTGCCTCGGGTGCTTTTGTAGGAAACAGCCCCAGTCCTGCCTAAATTTATTTGACACAGGCTTAGATCATGCTGAAGTCAGGTTTAAGCATGGCCTTAAGTGCATTTGAGTTAAAACACCAATCGAAAAAAGACATTTGAGTTAAAACACCAACAAAAAAGACACTGCGAGGACTACGTACTCCAGGTCCTGTCAGTCCTGGGAGTTTACGTGCTGACAAAGGTTAAACAGATGGAAAACAAACCATCAGGCCCATTGAAGATGGAACAAAACAGTGAAAACACCCAGAAACAAGAGCAGGAAAAATTTGGACAGGAACCACGAAGTTAATTGCAACCAGCTTGGCTAAAGCACCGAGATGAAATGAATTAATTAATTTTTTTTCTCTTGTAAAAGGCAGCAAATGTTCTGAATTTGCTTTTAGCTGAAATGGGCAAGAATCATTTGCAGGTTTAAAGCAATGAGGTGGTTTCACTCTGACTAATCGTTTTAAAAAATAACACGGCAAACATTGCTCAAATCAGCTAAAAGGCTGTAGCAGACAAAGCTGAAATGAATCTGTCAGGAGTGGTCTCTGGCTCCAGGAACTCACGGAAAAGAGGAAATCTGGAACAAAAGTTGAATTATCAGCCCAAGGTAAGTGGTTAATGAGTGCTAAATATACATGTCAGTGAAAGATATACAAACCCAAAGTGGCACTTCTCTTCTCAGAGATGATGTAGGGCACGAACAGCCATAAATGAAACCCAGAACGTGGCCCTTTGGGATAGATTTGCCACTTAAAGAACAGCAAACTGGAGTTGGGATCCCATCGTTTTTCCTATTCTCACCTTCCTTGCACCCACAGGTGCCAGGTTAGCCCAGCCCTACACCCACCCCGACTGAGACCCACTTTTGTTGGCTTCTCTGCTCCTCTCCTGAGTTTCATGAGGGGTGAGAGTCAGAAACACACTATCCCATGGTTAAATATCCCCTCTGCCACAACCCCAGCTGCTTTGAGCTGTGATTTATTTGCAGAGGAGGATGGGGGATGCCTCGGTCCCAGTGTTCAAAGCCGAGCTGCCAATCGTTTGAGCTCACTTTGCCCATCAGACTAAACAGGTTGGGGCTTGGCTGACAGCCACCACCCCTCCAGCTGATCCATCATCATCATCGGGGACCCCTGGGAATACAGGTTCTCCCCATCTGGAGCCCCGTGCAGGGGAAGGGGGAGAAGGACCCCAGGCGTTGTTTACTTTGGATGTCGTGTCCCGGCCATAAATAAGGCCCAGAAGCTGCACGTGTCAGCACCGAGTCAGTGCTGGGTGGCAGCAGAACGCATGTTCTCAGAGCTGGGGGGGTGGCTCTGCTGGTTGCCCGGGGCTGGAGGTGGGGGCAAGGCCCCCCAGGACCTCCAGGGACATAAAACCCGCAGTCACAAGAGCCTGGCAGGCACAGGATCAAACACAGGCCGGAGGCGGCTGGATTTTAGGACAGGGATTTCTGCCTGTGCTGCCTGATGGAAAGTGAAAATGGTTTTGCCTGGGAGCAATATCCAAGCTGCAGAGGATGCCCTCACAGCTCAGGGAAGGGATTTTGAGCCTTCCAGCACTTGGGATGTTCACTTCAAGGACGGCAGACTCTACTACCAGCCCCTGTAAAAACAAAAAGGGGATGGGACCCCAAAGAGGGTAAAACAACGCTCACAGGCAGAAAATGATGGCAGTGAACTGATTCCAGCAGTGATATGATTCCAGTGAAATGATTCTCATTTCGAAGAGAAGTGCCCAGCTACTTCCGTTTCCATTTTGGGTTCATGCTGGAACACAGTATCTCAAACTGCCTGAGATTTTAGGAATATACTATTAACTGTAGTAAACAAGCTGGGAACCAGATCTGCCCAAAATGGGGTTTTCCAGCTCAGTTTTGAATCTGATTTTTGAGCTGTTTCGAAACTCGTGCAAGCATTCCAACCGAAAAAAAAAAAAAAAAATTGAAAAGTTATCCAAACCAAAATATTTTCAAATAAAATACAAACATCAGGCCACCAAACAAGAGAGGGTGGGAGAGGGTCCCACCTGTGTGAGTGCACAGCACTTGCAGCTCATCACAAAAACTTAATCTGGCTAGAAGAGAAAATCTCCAAATAGATGCCTCCTTCCCAAAGCTGCCACTCCTGGAAAAAGGGTATGGAAATGCCTTCCCACGCCTTCCCTGAAGTTTTAACTCATGGAAAGGTTTTTTACCGATTCAATTAGTCCATATTTCCCTGCTCTCCCTTCCAGGCTGATGTCAGGCTCTGCTTGGGAGGTGGGGAGGGAGACAGGAAGCACCCTGAGAGAGAAGGGAAATGTTACCCCAGCTTGGAGCTATGGGATTAATGTCTGGGTAGGAGGCAAGGAGGTTCCACACACAAGTAGCCAACAGCCTTTCCTTTAGGGAGTGTCTGTGGTCCCGTATCCTCCCAAGGAATCCCAGAACCTCCTGAGCTGTCAGAATAGGACCCCAGGGAACGACTGGAACTGTGTCAGGGCAGGGTTAGGTTGGAAATCAGGGAAAAGTTCTTCCCCCAGAGGGTGCTGGGCACTGCCCAGGCTCCTCAGGGAATGGGCACGGCCCCGAGGCTGCCAGAGCTCCAGGGGAGTTTGGACACCGCTCTCAGGGATGCCCAGGGTGGGGTTGGTGGGGTGTCTGCGCAGGGCCAGGGGTTGGACTGGATGGATTCTTGTGGGTCCCTTCCAGCTCAAGACATCCTATAATTCCATGATTCTCGTTCTTCATCCATCAAGCAGAGGGAGGCACGCATGGGAACCAGCAGAGGCAAGGGAAGAAATCAAGCAGACCTTTCATCTTGGGAGAGGATGAATTTCCTCCTCAGCCTTAATTTGGCCCCTGAGCCGTTTTGGTGGAGGCTGCCATCACAAACAAAATGCTCTGTTTTCCTGACCAGGATCCAAGGGAGAGCTGAAATCCCCTCCCTAGCAGGACGGTTTTTTCCCTTCCTGAAAAGAGGAGGAGAAAAGAAAAGGAGCCCAAGGGCAGCCCATGACAAACTGAGTCTCTCCTCCAAATCCTCTGGAGATGTTATTTCATCCTCGTTGGGATACAGAAATAATATTTACCCCAGCTGCAGCCAATATCCAGCATCTGCAGCGCAGTGCTACGGATCTGTCATATCTGGATGCTCGGGATGACAGAGGGGAGTTCAAAACACAGCCCCAGAACACGAGTCCGGCAGGAACTGCTGGCCAGCATCCAAGGAGAATGGCCAGGACACGGAGTGAAGGTGGTGGTCAGTGGCTCGTCCCGCTACCCTCAGGCCACACGTGCCTTGAAGCTTTGACCCTGGCTGAGATTCCCAGCACAACCCTCCTCAGGCAAGCCACAGCCAACCTCAAATTATCCCCAAACACCAGTAAAGTCCAGGAGATGGGAAAGCCCCAGGAAAGGATGCTCCATGCTGAGCGTTAGGCAGTCGCAGCCCGGTTTGTAACCCCTCCTTCCTGAGTATGCTCTTATTTTCTGCAGCAGATTCTAAAAGAATAAAACCCTTAAGATGAGAAATGCTGAACAACTCTGAAAATGTGGGGTTTTTTTTCTTTTTTTCCAGGAACTGAGAGGCATTTGTGGGGCTGGGGGAAGAAATCACTTGTTTAGGCTACTGCTCTTAGTCACAACTGGTCGCATCAGGAAGTTTTCTACTGGGAAATGATGTTCTGTGGAGTTACCTTAATTTTTGAGAGCGTTGTGTCAGACCAGCTTGATTTTATGAGAGTTTACAGGCTTGATTTTATCCAGCTAGTCTGTCTTTTTCACTTAAGTTTTGCACAAGCTTAGGTAACTCAAATTAACACCAAAAACGTCATTCAGACAATTTTTATCAGTGAATAAAAAAAAATCACTTTTTGGTCAAATTTCATTTTTGCCGTGTAAGGGAAACAAATTTTCCCTTGAATTCCTCTTTGAATTATGAAAATTTTCACAGATGACAACATCTGGTTCCCACATGGTTGGGACTCTCACCAGGATGAAGCCTCCAGTTCGGTGTCTCCTCAGATCGCACAGGACGAGTTCAAATTGGCCTGGATGGAAATGGCCCGTGAAGGATAAGAACTGGATGGGAGGAAAAGCAAAAAGGCAACCAGCAGAGCACAGAGTTGGCAGAGCTGGTGGATTCCATCGGGAGGTCAGTGTTAGGTCTGGTATTTTTGTCCATCTTCATTAACGACATGAAAACGCAACGTAATACTCCAATAAAACAAGGGGGAAAAAAAAGAGAAAAGCAAACAGGAAAAAAAAAGTAGTATTTCCATGAGGTTACTGCTTAGACAACACCTGAAACAGCACTGAGCATTCTGGGCACCCAGCGTTCTAATTTGGAGGGAGTTCATAGAAGAGTGACAGAGATAGTGGAGAGGGAAGTGTTGAACTTGGCTCCGGGAAAAGTTGGACAGAGCAGCAGGCTGGGAGTGCTCAAAGAAAATAAACACCCAGGGAGAAATCCTGACCTTGCTGGAGCTGATGTCAAGACTCCCACTGACTTCAGCAGGGCCAGGATTTCACACCGAGAATGGGGGATTTCGTGGTGGGGAAGGCTGGATGAGGGAACCACAGGATGGAAACACAGGAAGCAAGTTCAGCATCAAGGAAAGACAAGGCAAGAAACCTCAGTTTTGTCTAAAAGCAGCAAAATCCAGGGTGCCAGCTACTGCACGGGAGAGCCAACTGCACTTTTGTAACCCTCTAATTAAAGCAAGGTTAAATAAAACAAGTGTTACAGATTCAGCTCCGATGAGAGGAGAAAATTGGATGTAACAAATCCACCCCCTGCAGCCAAACTCCCAACTGGAGCATCTCCCCACTTCAAGCACAGATGGTTTTATGTGGGAAATGTAAATAAGAAGTTACCATCTGGTTAATAAAAAAGCATCTCTGCTACATTTGACTACACGTCCCCACACGTAAACATTTGAAAATACATTTTTTTCCCAGTGTTTTAAGGTTTTCCTTGAGAATGCCCATGGAGAAAGAATTCCCATAGACATCAAATGTGATAAACCACAAAAATGCCCCACGTTTGTCCTATAAATTTTAAATTTATATTGAATTTCACTGCTATCTGTGTGGAAATATAACCAAGTTCTACTGCCCAATACCTGGTGAAATCGAGACTTGGAGAAGCTGGGTTCTGAAATCCATGGCATTTGTAAAAAAAAAAAAAAATCAGGCATAAGGCAGCCTATTTCCAGAAAAATTGTTGGAAAATTCTGCTTGGGAGATGGGATCTATTTGTGCATTTGAGCTGAAATTGTCAACCGGTTATTTGTTATAAAGCGAAAGACATTCCTGAGGGAGTGGAAACTTTGGGGTTGCGTTGTTGTTTTTTTTTCCAAACGACCTTTTCCTTCCCTAACTGGTGTATTGTCAAAATAAAGCTCCGGAGGACTAAACAATACTAATATCAAAAGGGAATTGTGTATCCCAGGTGGCAAAGAAAGTTCAATCACTTTATTTCAAGGAAAGGTTTTTGTCTTTCCCCTTTTCCTGCAAAGGCACCAAGGAAATTCCAGTCGGGCTTGGCCACCTACCCAGGTATCCCACCCCATCCATCTCTCCAGCGAACAGCACCTCTGCCAACACCTCCTACAGGTTTCCCCATCCAGAGGGGGTTTTACTCATAATTAATATTAAACCAAATGATGAATTATGAAAAAACGTTTAAATCGAGGAACACAGGCACAACCCAACGCCCTCTCAGCTCGGAGGGGAGTTTAAGTGATTACGGAATAAACTTTGAGGCAGAGATAAGAGAACACATCCCTGAACCCCCACTCCGAGCACGCCATCGGACAAGCTGCCAAATTTTCTCTTTCTAAAGGGGCTGAGTTAGCAGCAGGACTGCCAGGGCTCCAAAGAAGGGACAAAATCATCGCTCAGAGTCTCTGTGTGCACGTGAAGAGCAAACACTTCAGCGCCGATATCGAGAACCTGCCAATTTCCTGAGATGAATAATTGGAGTTGCCCTCCTGGATGCGCGCTCTGGAAGCAGAATCAATGCTGGGTGTCCGTCACGGTCGTAAAAATATCCTCTGGTTTTATTTCCTTTCCAAACAAACTGTTTGCAAGCCGAGATCAGCACCCTGGCATCGTTCTGCTGCTTTTAGCTACAAGCTCCTCGTGGGCTCAAGAGCCTCTGAGGAGGATCTCAGGCCTCGTGGCCAAGGGTTGGTCACCCCTGCTCCAGGCTGACCCTGGAGAGCTTCCATGAAACCACAGCGCTCCAATGCCCCAGCTGGTGTTTTAATCCTCTCCTTTCCGTAAAAACCACGGAATCCCAGAATGGTTTGGGTTGAAAGGGACCTCAAAGATCACCCAGTTCCACCCACCTGCCAGGGACAGGGACACCTTCCGCTCAACCAGGTTGCTCAGAGCTCCATCCAGCCCAGCCTTGATCGTTTCCAGGGATGGGGCAGCCACAACTTCTCTGGGCAACTTGTTCCACCCTCACAGCCAGGAATTCTCCCGTAATATCCAACCTAACCCTGCCCTCTGCCAGTTTGAAGCCATTCCCCCTTGTCCTGTCCCTCTCTATCTGCATTTATCCTTCATTTAGACATCAGAGCTTGAAAAGGAGATCCCTAAGGAATCCAACGCCACCACCCTTCCATCTGGGCACGCAGTTGGCTGAGAACAGTGGGAAAGAATCCAAGAATTCAGCATTTGCCTGGAAGCATGGCCAGTGTCCAGCTGAAGCCCAGCAAACCTGAATTTTTGGCTGTACCTCAAAGAACCACTGCAGTGTCTCTGGACCAGGTGAAACACTCCTGGCTTCTTGCTGCTTTTAATCACTCATTTCAAGCTGAGGCACGAGGAGAAAATAAAAAAAACAAACCCCAAAACTCACCTGGATGGGGCTGCTTTGCTGGTAGACGGGGTGAAGAATTTTCTAGACCAAACTGCTCACTGTACATTTGCAGAAAGTTTTTGTTGTTCGGTTTAAATTTAATGGTTATTACACTTTTATTGAAAGGAAGCTGAAAATGTTTCCTGACGTGAACCGTACTGGCTTCGTGCTTTTTTACGTGCCAGAAATGTTCCATTGCAGGCACCCTCTGAAATGTGTTCCTTTTTCCTGAACTTGTGTTTGTGTCAAGTCTCCTCATTAAAGCAAGAAGTGATTCCTTATCAGCTGCCTGGCCCGCTGCAATGTTTGCATTACGGAGCAAGATGGATATTGCACTCTATTTAATCCTCAAAACTGGGAGGGCTGAGGGGAAGGACTGGTGCCAAGGGACTGGCATTGTCAGAGCCTGGTCACAGCCAAGGGCGCACACACACATGACCCTCTCCAGTCTTCCCCAGAAGGTGAAAAACAGATTTTTCAGGAGCTCAGCCACACGTCGAAACCCATCTAGGCTGCCCTTTCCTGAGTAAAACAAAGAAACCAGCCATTCTAATGAGGGGAATTGCATCCCTCTCCCTTTAACCGTTCCCAAGGTTTTCCATATGTCCCCCCAAGCTGCTGTCCCTTTTGCCCCCAGAGCCAGCTCTCTTGAGATGGGAGAACCCAGCTGGCTGCACCAAAGGTGCCACCAGTGTTCCAATCCTTCTCCTCCACCAAGCTCCACCAGGATCTTCATGTTCCTCCCCAGGGTCATCCTCCAGAGCTGTTCCTGGCAGGGAATTGGTGGTGGGGGAGATAACCTGAAGCATTTTCTGGTTTCTTTCCCATTCCTCCGCCAAATGATGTCCAGATTCCATCTGGCAGGACATGGAATTCCTCATGGATCAGCTCAGACACCACGAGAGCATGGATGGAAAGAAAGCCTGGAGCTGTGGGCAGATGGAGAGAAGCACAGAAAATATAAACAAGAAGAAGAAAACTGGGGAGGGAGAGGAAGAAACCTTCCCCTCCTGAAGTTTTTAAGTGTTGGTGAAGACTACAGCACCTGTGCCCAGAAGGAGAGGACATGGACAACCACCCTCAGCTGCGGAGGGAAGGGAGGGTTTGTGGAGCTTTACCCAGAGAAGGGGGACAAAAAGAGACCTGTTCCTTTGGCCTGGTGGCCAGTGATGGCATTCCTGGTCCCCTGATGTGCTCATGGGGAGTGATGGCAATCATCGGTGGGATGGGTTGGGATTGAAAAGCCTCTTGTGGGGCTGAGAGTCAAGACTACGGGGCCTTCTGCTGAATTTACGGGACTGGCACCTCGGGGCATGGCAGGCAGAGCTGGGGGAGACTGGTCACTCCCCCAGCACCACCTGGCATCCCACATCCATGGGGATACACTGGCAAAAGCTGCAGTTAGTATGGACAACAGCTGAAGCCTGTTCCTGGAAGTGCAGAGCAGGAGGATCCTCACTAACAACACACGAGAGCCACATGGAGGCCATGCACCACCTCAATTTCCTGGAGGAGTTCAAACCAGCCCTCAAGTGTTATTTTAGCACAGTTCCTTGTCTGTAAATATTTATGAAATGCTTGCTTGAATACCCCTTAAAAAAAAAAAAAAGAAAAGTAAAATGAAATAACCATCCAAAACCCCACCACTGCTTATTGCATCTTGAGCAAAAATATTTTCTTAACCTCTCCTGTCTTCAGCCCTTGGGGCTTTCACTGGCTGAGCAAACCTCTCTCCTCCTGCAGGGCAGCAGGCTGCCTGCTTGGTGGTCAACAAAGTTCCAGAGGGCTGCAGGAATGCCAGGATTTGGGAGCAAACGAAGGTGGAGGGAAGAATAGAAGCTTTCCAAATTCGTAGTCCAACCACGAGCACTTGGGTTTCATCTACGAGGGGTCAACGGGAGAAGAAAAGAATTCGCAGATGATTTATTGGTGTGAATCATTTTTGATGTGCAAGGCTCGGGACTTTGGGCTGGATTAAAGGTGTCCAGGATGGCTTCAACCCAGAAGCACCCAGAGTTCAGCCCTGAAGGCAGCAGGGAAAGCATCTGAAAGGAAAAGCTCGGGGATGACAGTACACCCCCAGCTGGGAGTGCTGAGGTGAGGAGAGATGATCTGGGAGGCCCTCAGGATGTGGAAACAGGGATCCGTGTGATGCTCGGGGGTGGGCAAAGCTTCCCTTGGGGATTAGGAAAGGATCTCTTCCCTTTTCCTCCTGGGTGATCACTGTCCTTGGCCTGAGACTGGTTCTTCCAAACCCACCCTCCCCACAAATCGTGGGCAGCCCGCGGCCAGTGGGACTCAACACCTGAACCCGAACCAGCCCATTTTTAAGTCGTTTTATTGCTTGAGATAATCTAACCCACTTTGTGCGCGCAGCGTTTGCCCCGCTCTGTTCCCAAAATCATCCGGCTTAGCAAATCCCAGGACGGAGCTGCCACCCTGCCCCCGGCCATCTCTGCTGCTGCACATGAATGGGGACAGACTGAAGGGTTCCTGGGGTGAGGGTGACCTACTTTCACGGCCGCACTACAGTCCATTACCAATTCCTAATGATCTCATTGTTCCATTAAATGAAGGTTGCCACCTGTCCCGGAGACTTTAGATCAAGCTGGGATTAACAGATCTGCTGACCCATTTCCCCCTTCTGTAGGACACAGCCCCACCATCAGTGGGGTTGTTTCTTTCTCCTTTTTCCCAGACCACTCGAGGTTGAGCCTCAGCAGGAATGTGGTGCTGGGTGCCATCAGCAGAGGATGCTGAGCCGTGTGGCTCCTGGTCAAAACCCCGCCTGGTCAGTTTCGGCATCGGATTCCACCCGCCTGGATCCCAGGAATTCCAGGATTCCCAGGAAAAAAGGTCCAACCCTACGCACTCTGGGGAAAAACAAAAAAGCAGAGGGGAATTGCTGAGGTTGCATTTAGGGCAAATTAAATTCTTCCACTTTAAAAGAGAGGTTTTAAGAGACTCTGTTAAGGATCCAGAGGCCGTGTGCAGTTTTTCTCCGGGCAGCCATCCCTACGGCAATAATCTGGGAAGGAAAAAACCGGGATTAGCACCCAGCAGCCATCCTGGCTCACAGACCCTCACAGGGATCTGTGTCCGACGGGCTGTCCCGCTGCCAACAGCCCCCGAGGACACAGCGCAGCGGCCCAGAGGGCTGGGGATGGCAGGTTGGAAGCAGGAGGAATAAAACAAATAAAGCAAGGAGGAGAGAGGGATAAATTCCCATGGACAGGCTCAGCGAGCAGCCAAATGACCTCGAGTGCACCGCTCGCTTCCCTCGCCCGCGGAAGGCAGCAGTGCAGCTGCATTTTTCATAAATAGGAACACCCCAGCTTGATGTTTTTTAAAGCTGTCTAGACAGTGGAGCAAGACCTTATTTCAAGTCACATAATCACTTTCCCATTTTTCTTCGCAGCACAGGACGTTTTCCAAGATTAGATAGAAGCTGGTCAAGCAACATGTTATTAACCTCGGGTGTGCCTCCCTGCTTTGGGCTCTCCGTGTCCGAGCTGGAGGTGCCTTTCTGTCTGATCACGTCTCCCCTCCATTCGTGCCTTCCCCTTGGATAGGAAGGCTCCCAAGATGGATAGGATTACACGTGGATCGCAGACAAGTGCGGAGCACAGAGGGTGCTGGCGCAGAATGCCAGCTCGCTTTGGCAAAAGGCAAATATAATCTGCTGCTTCCCGATATAAAGCAGCGTTGGAGGGGAGAAATAGAATTAGAAAGCTCGGTGCTGACCTCCTTCAGGCCGGAGCGCCCCGGGTTGTCAAAAGGAGGTGGTCGAATGGCAATGACTCATTCCCACCGCCTGGGGTAAGAACCCCGTGGAGATCACAGAACTCCAGAGCGGTTTGGGGTGGAAAGTCCTTAAATCTCATCCCATTCCAACTCTGCCAGGGGAAAGGACACCTTCCACTAGACCAGGTTGCTCCAAGCCCCATTCCAACCTTGCACCAGTCACTTTTACTGCTTGTCCAGGGCCAAGGACGAGGCTTTCTGACCAGGAATAACCCACATCCTGTACCTGACACGGACCATTTTCCCCACAGGATGTGCAGGGATCTGCGCTCAGGTTATCCAGGGGAAGCAGAGTCCAGCATGGCTTGGTACGTTAAATTAAGTCAGCAAAAGCTGATGGCAAATAGACCATCACAAATGGGATTATTCCAGCGTGGAGAGCTGGGATGAGAGGTTTGCTGCCCTGACGGAGAAGCGTGAGGATAGAATTCCATGGATTTGGGGAGGGTGGTGGGTGTTTATAGCCGAAGCCCAGAAAACATTGCTTGCCTGGTGTTCCGAGACCCTCTCCTGCACAGAGTTACCCATCAGGAGGAAAACACCCGGACTGAGAGCCAGGAGTTGCCCTCGTGCCCAGCTCCCTGCAGGATTGCCACATCTCCCCGGGCTGTTTCAGTGATTATCCACCCACAGCAGCAAGGCCAGCCAGGGATCTCTTTTTGCTTCCTTAGCATTTTCCTTCAGAGGATGCAAAACCTGACTTTGGGAATCATTTCAGCTCGAGAGTTTCCAGTATTTCCCTGCTCCCTCAAGCAAGCAGCTAAAATCATCCGGAGCTGCCTTTCCTTAAACAAATTCCCTACTGCTGTGGAGAATACATGAGCTGCCTGAGATTAATGTCTGGCTTCATAATTTACACATCAAGTGCTTTAATGAATTGTTTTTGGTATCATTGTCCTTACCATGAATAAACTTAAAAGTAATGGACTTGTAATTAATTAAAATTTAATTACGATAGTTTGTCATTTTATTATTTGCAATTATTGCCATAAAGGTAATAAAAATTGCAGGATGTCACAACTGAATACAAATCCCTAATCAGGAGCAATCAACTCCCGCCGTAACCTTGAACAAGGGTGATTTTATTAATGCTCCAAGTCTGGAGCCCAAGGTGGCACCTTGAAGGCAGCAGATGCAGCATCCCCAGTCCTGGCTGGTGCTTTGTGGGGGGTCACAGAATCCCAGAATCAGTTAGGTTGGAGAAGACCCCCAAAGTCATTGAGTCCAACCTGTGATGGACCCCCACCTTGTCACGCAGCCCAGAGCACTGAGTGCCACGTCCAGGCCTTCCTTGGACACCTCCAGGGGTGGAGAAGAAGCAGAGAAGCTTCCACCCACCTCCCCATACCTCACTGATTATCCAGCAGCAGTTATCCACCATAATCCTTATCAGCCGACCTTTCTTCCAGGTCCTTTGGATGAGTTTTTAATTCCTATCAGGTTTAAAAACCTGCTTTATATCCGAGTTTCTGCATCGTCTTCTCGTGTTCAAATTCCAGGCAACTGGCTTTCAGTGTTATAAAGGTCATTCCTCACCCACCCCACTGTTACCCCTCTGCCCCCTGCAGCAGGAGTCTCTTTTTGATGAAGTTTGAAGGATAAAAAGAGAATTAGGGTTAAATTATCTCTGTGTTTGCTGCTGCTGCTGCTGCTGCTGCTGTCCCGGGACTATTTCCAGGACTCCCAGTCTCCGTGTTCACATGCAGTCAACTCTTCCCGCTTGAGGGAACGAGATATGCCTCTTCTCATCCCTGCTCCAACCACACCCACGGCTCCCTGGCATATTTGCTTTGACTTGGAAAAAGTGATATCTTAAAAAAACACATGTTTGGGAGCAGCTTTCCACCAGCCAGTCTCAAGCCATCTTCCCAAGGCATGAGAACTGCACCCGGAGCAGCAATTAGGCTGTAATTAAGCAGAGACTTTCCCAGTGAATGCCCTCAAGGGACCTTATTCGTGATGTGGGACAGGGTATCCAGGTTGCCTCGTCTCATCCTGCTAAATTTATCCCTTCTCACTATCCTTTGCCAATCTGTTCCACAGCCCTTGGTGGGTTTGAAGTCCATTAATCGGTTGGGAAGAAGGAATTCCATTTTTAGCTTCATTTCCTTGGGAAAGAATGTGGGGATTTGCCTGTCCTCCCTTCATCCCTGAGTGGATTGGCCAACTCCTTGGAATGCCCAAACGGAAGGAGAGAGGCCTTGCTGCCTCTCTGTGCCTACAATTTACATGAAAAACCCCAAACCTGGGGGTGACTTTCACCAGGCTGGAGAAACCCAACACCGGTGGGGACCCCCGGCAGATCCCGCGCCTCGGAGCCGTCACGTTTCCAATGGAAAACCTCTCTCCTGCTCCTGGTGGTTGGGAACTCAGCCACTACTCCATAAATCAGCAGCCCTGCTATCGCCTCTGCTATAGCTCAGACGGTTTGAGGTGAAAAAACGCAGTCCTGGAGGCGTCAGCCTCCGTGGGTTATCTTGGGGCAGGGGGAACACCAGGGACCCTTTTTATGGGGCTGGCTGTTTCCAGGCTCTGAAATTCCCTTCCAGGACACCTGGAGAGGCCCAAACAGCCTTGATTTTTAAGCTGTGCTACAACAGCTCAAGACCTCTCCCGTCTTAGCCCCTCCACCTCAGAGAGCTTTGCAGACACGCTCAGCTCCGGGCATGCAAACTTTCAAGTGCTGTAGCATGAGACTCAATGTATACAAAAAACCCCACAGGATCTGAGGCTAAATTGAGGTGAAAAACAAGCCCACCACAGTCCTGGAGTATTTGCATTTCTCGTAAACATGCTTGCAAAAGCACTTAGCGAATGAACGTTAATTGTTCCGCAGAAATCCCACCCTGTTCAAAGGAGAAAGGGGGAAATAAAACCAAAATAAGCCCTAGGTGGATGTTGCCAATTTTCCCTTTGACTCCCCCCCCCCCAAATAAAATTCAGGTGATCTCATCCTGCACTCATCAGCAGAGACCAAGTAAGAAAATAAAAAGGAAATTACTTCATCTTAAGTGCCTATTAACTGATGTTAAGCGATTAAAAAAAAGCTTAATTTGAGAGTAAAAATTCATGTGACAAGCCCACGGATGCCAGAACAAGCTGGTTGTGGCTGGATCTGTCAAAAGCATGGAGCTGCAAGGCTTTAAACCAATTTAAGTGCCTTCAGTCGGACTTGGGAGACAATTATGCCCCGACCAAACATTTACATAAAAATGGACCTCTGCTTTTGTTGCTTTTCCAGTCCAAGGCTGGCAGAGCATTTTACACGTGATACAGGGAGGATTTTACACACAGTGCAGCTGCCAGGGGTAGCAGAAATAGATAAAACTTGACAAATTAACAGCGAACAAAGGGGGAAAACTTTGAACTTCCTTGCGGCTGTGAGGGTGCTGAGCCCAAGCTTCACCCACAGCGGTTTTTGGGCCGATCCTCACCATTGCACCTGGTCTGGGTGGGGTGAAACACAGCAGAGATGCCGGCTGAGAGGCCAGGAGCCGGGATGGACGCGAGAGTGATCCTTGCCCAGGGCCAGAAGCAGAGCGAGCCTCACAAACTCCGCGCACACCTCGTGGGAGTCAGGGATTATCGGGACGACTCGGGGAGCTCCGGCTCCAGCGACGCCTTCACTCCAGCACTCGTGCAGTTGTTTCCTCAGAGTGATGTGATTACGCCGAATGAAAACAAACCGAAATTATCCTCATCAGCCGGCGTGTGCTCCAGAACAAGGAACTGCTCCGGGGAGAGTTCGGGCTTCAACTGCTGAACTTGCTGTGACCTCCTGACTGCACGGACCCGTGGCTCCCGAAGCAGCTGAGGATCCCTCCAGCTCTTCTTTTCTCTCCTCGAGCCTTCCTACAAGCTCTCCTTAATTTTTTAAAGCCTCCCTTGGCAAAGGTGACTTCTGCCTGTCGTTCGCTTGCCCGGCAGCCCCGCGTCACACACTCCGAAGGCGGGAGGGAAACCTCTTCCTCCTTCCCTTTTCCAGGGCTTTCTGTGCCTGCAACACACCAGTTAATCCATTGTTCAAGCCCTAACCTCGGGACTCTTGTGGCATAAACAGGAACCGAGGTGGCTCGACAGCTCTGCTGCTCTCTTCTCCCTGGATCCAGACTTCCGTGAATGGGCCTGTCAAAGCTCTGCCCCGCGGTGCCACAGCACTGATTGTTTGTGGGGTGGATTGACGACGACACTCGGCAGGGTTGAGCTTTGACTTCGTAGGCGGCAGGTGAACACACGCATTCATGTCTGGCCACCACAGAATCCCAGTCTGGGTGGGAAAGGAGCTTAAAATTCACCTCGTTGCACCTTCTCCCATGGCCAGGGACAACTTCCACTATCTCAGGTTGCTCCAAGCCCCATCCACGAGCCAGGGACTCTGTGGCATCATCTCATGGCATCCTGGAAAATGGAGACTCTTCTCCTTCCTGAGAGAAACTCTCTCTTTCAGATCTTTTTCTTTATATGGAAACACTCATCAAGCTCCCTAAAACACGAGCTAACAGGAAATTCCTTATATGCCACTAAAATAGAGTCAAAATCTTTGCTAGACAGACACAAAGGTAAGTAAAGATGGACTATGTAAAAACAATTGAAATTACTGCAGATCTCACCAAGTAACTCCTTCTTTTAAAGTAAAATCGATTTACCTTTCCTAATTTTGCCCTCCATTGTTCCAAGGAAAGCTTTGCCAAACTTTGGGGCAGCTCTCATTTCCAAGGAAAGGACTCACAGACCATTTTTTTTTTTTTTCCCAAAGCAAGTTTTTGTGACCGCTCCCTTTCCGCAACATTTTCGGTTCATCCACTGTGTCCTTCAGTTTCCAGACAGCAGCAGCAGAGAAAGGCCCTGGCACAGGTTGCCCAGAGAAGCTGTGGCTGCACCTGGATCCCTGGAAGTTTCCAAGGCCGGGCTGGAGCAACCCGGGATAGCGGAAGGTGTCTCTGCCCACGGAACCGGGTGGGCTTTGAGGTCCTGCCAACCTCACATCACCATAATGCCACAGACACTCTCCTCTCTCTTTCTTTTAGGCCTCCACTGCCAAAATTACGCGAGATTTCCCCTTCCTTTCAGCAGGGAGATTGGAAGACCTGCACGGATTCCCTGGAGAGGGGAGCGACCACTGATCCGTCTGGGTCTCTTCCACCAGGAGCACCAAAGGAGGCACCGAAAGCACGGAAGAAGGTGGATTACAGAAGCTCAGCTCGCACACAGGGGTCCCACCAGGCAGCACAAGATAAGCAGCCCTGGGAGCGTAAATTACAGCAGATGATAAGGCAGAATTTCCCCTCTAACAGCTACATATGTTCCTGAGATTGGCTCCAGAGACGCCTGTCATCGGGTGTCAAACAAGAAGCAGCAGAAATCACGGGGAATTAAGTCCTCGCCTTTTTTTCTCGCGCGCTTGTGACGCTTTCTCCCTTGCTTAAACGAAGTGGATGATTTCAGAGCCCAGCCAGCCACGGGTGGAGAGCAGGAGCTGGGATCAGGACGGATGCCTGGTGCTCAGTCACAGCAGGCAGCAGGAGCTCCACTGCTCCAGCAGAAACGAGGGCTGGCTTCGCCTCTAGAAATCAGACGAATTACAGGCACCAAGTGCTCCAGCTTTTGTTGAGACTCTCCCTTCTGGATAAACAGGAAACCACGGCCACACGGCAGGGAGCTGCCTCCACGCTGGCAAGTACTGATAGAGATCGGGGCATATTGACATCCTCTGTTTATTCACTGCTTTGTTAGCGCTGTCCTCGGCCACATCCACGGAACAACTCCCACTCTGCCGCCCATCCACCACTCCTCTGTGCCCCCAAAATGTGCCACTGCTCATCCCTTGCCTCTAACCATCCCCAGCAGCTCTTGCTGACCCAGACCTAAGGGACGTGCAGTTTTGGGGTGCAAACACACTTCCTCCCCTCCTCCAGAAAGATTTCCACCGAGGATCTTGCTGTTAGTTTTGGCCTGCAGGCAGGAATTCCTCTCCTACAAAGGAGCCAGATCTGTTTCATGTGCCCAACCTGCTGAAACTCAGGACAAATCTCCAGCCTAACTGGGCATGGCACAGCCAAGACCAGCCTGCGTTTGGCTGTTGGCTCTTTTATCTCTACCTGAAGGTTTGATCCAAGCCTGAATTCATCCCACTGGAATGAGGTCACCCGTGCTCAGTCACGAGTTATGAAAGCATGAATTAATATTTCATTTTTACGGGCATCATCAATTCCAGTGGTACTGGTGCTCCAGTGTCTGCACTACCACGGAACTCACTCATTCCCAGTGTTCTGTATTTTGCAGTTCATCTGCTCCTGAAGACTTCCCTCCCTGCCCCAGAAACGCCGGAAACATCAAGGTGGCGTTCCCAGCGTCGGCTCTGGGACGTCAGAAATAGATGACACGGAAAGACCCCAAATTCCTGTGTGTTCGAGGGATTTCTTCACCCAGCTGAGTCCACAGCAGGTCACAGAGCTCCTTCTTTCACATACCCTTGGCCTTAGAGGAGGAAGGCGACTGCAAAAGCCAAAAATGTTTGAGCTGAAAGTGATTTTGAGTGTAAACACTCATTATTCCACCCTATTTTCACCAGGTAAGGAGCTCCTTCTCCACAGCTTGGGGGTGGTAGGACGAGGAAGAGGATGAAGGCCGAGGAATATTTTGCCAGGCAATGAGCCGCTAAAATCACTGAGCCAGGTCAGTGGGGATATGCATGGCTTTTTCCGGGGGAATTAATATTTCTAGCCTCTCCTGGAAAAGCTCTGTCCCCTCCATGCTTTCAGCTGCCCTCCCTGATACCTGTTCTACCTCCCGTTATCCTAAAAAATGGATGAAAAACCCATCACAACTCCAAGCTGACACAGTTCAGGGCAGGGTCCCTCCAGTTCTCATCGAAAACCACGCACAGTTAGAACCCTTGCAGCTGCTCGGGGCAGCCAGATGTTATTGCTTCCAGTTTCCTCAGCCCCGCGCTCCTTCCGTGCGGGGAAAACTCTGCCTGGAGCCTCGGCCACGGAAGGGGCTGCTGAAGTTGTAGGGTGGGCTTGGGGTTCGTGCTCCTTCAAGGCCGTGCTGGCAAGGGCGGCCCTGCGGACCCTCAGATATTCCCAGCTGCAGACATTCCCAGACGAACCAGTACGGACCGGGAAGCTGGGCTGAAAGGTTAGGAAGGGCCACGCCACCACTCGGGGCAGGGCTCCGCCTTGTCCTCGGTTTGCCTGTGGGATCCAAAAGGAATTTTTTCCTATTTCTCTGCCAGGCAGGAGGGGAAAAAAAAAAACCCCGCAGTGCTTTGTTGTTGTTTATACTGGACGGGATTAAAGCTTTCAGTATTTGTTATATTTAGATGTCTTTCAACCCCAGAGTCAGGGAAACATGACACACGATTCTTGCTCTGTTTACCCTCCACTCCATTCCCTGGCTTTCGTTGCTCTTCCAGTTTATTCCTCTTCCAATTTAGGTCACATTCCCCGAGAAGCACAGCACAACCCCAGATTTCCCAAGGAAACCAGCACCTCTTGGTGGTAGTGGCCACTGGTTTTGTGGCTCTCAGGTCACCTCGGCCCTGCCTAAAGCAAAGCGCATCCTCACGGAAGCTTTGCTGGCAGCTCTCGGGCAGGCAGAGATGGAGAAACCCTGAATCACAGCCCAAATGACCCTTCAAAGTGGATTATTCACCTCGAGATAAAGGCATTTATCCAGAGGATGGTGCTTGGTGCAGGATCCCCCCAGTCTGACCTTGCCCTCCCCAAAAAGGGGCTCCCGAGGGGTGATGCAGCAGGGCCAAGGTGTGCCACCACCCTGCCTTCTCCACAGACCAAGGAATTTTTGTTCCTCTTTCCCCTGCCCAGTTTCTTAGGGAGGGAGGGATGCTGGTTCTCCCTGCCGTGAAAGACTTGGGAGAAAACCCCAAGCTGTGATAGACTCTCCTAAAGCCTTCCCAAATACAAGATGTGAAAAATCAATTTACAGACAGCGTGAGTGGGAGGGAAGTATACATCCAGTGCCCATTTTCCAGTAAATATTCCCTTCCACCTCGCTGAAAACCCTTATTTATTTATTTTTTTTAACTCTGTTCCCACTGCAGTTCCCCACACACACATTTTGGTGTGCTCTGCCTTCACCCTCCCTCTCAGGTGAGGCAGGATGGAGCCCCTGGTACCCCATCTCTGCTGTGCCCTGGCTAACGGGAAAAAAAAAAAGCTGCTGTCTTGGAGCTGCCCCAGTTTATCCCACAGCAATCTCTCCAACAGGGAATCCTTTCCCTAACACCGAGCCTGGTGGCTGGGGAGGGACGGGCAGCGATTTTCCCCTGGCAGCAGCGTAATGTGACATTTTTGCACGTTGTCTTCACCTCCAACGTAAAGCCAAACACCAGAGGAGAAGTTTATTTATTCATTTTTCCAGGTCTGGTCCAGAACCCGTCACTTCCTTAAGCCCAAAGTCCCGCACACGGATCCTGGCAGGGCCCCTGCATGTGTTTAATTCCAAGAGCACGGACGATCTGCCTGGCTCAAGGCTGAGCTTGTGCAGAGCTGCCAGATGCAAAAGGCACTTGGACTCCAGCTAAAGCCTGACTTATCCCTTCTGGCCACGAGAAAGCCAGGAACAGATGTCTGGGGCTGGGATTTTTCTCCCCACATATCTCTGATGTTTAATCCGCGTTTTGCTTGTTGTTCTGTGCAACGGGAAGAAGGGAACCTTGTTGGGATGCAGGGGAGGGGAAGAAGGAATCCGACAGCTTTCTGCCTCTTTTTAAAGACGACTCGGGAGAGTTTTGAGTTTGTAAGCAGTGGGTAAAGTCCTCAAACACGTTCACTGTGATCTCCCCGGCAGCCTTTGCTCCCTTCCACGTTTAAAGCCGCGTTACTACGGCCTGAAGAGCTGAGTATTTACACCTCCCATTGCCCCAGACGATACCGCTGCGTAAAAGAAGCAGGGGAGCTTCCAAACACAAAAATCCTGCTGCAAGTCTTGCGCCCGACTGTTCGCCCCAGGCTCTCGTTTGGTCGGGGTTTCCTTTTCCCCCTTCAAGCTTCACACGGAGTGATTTCAGCCAGGATTTCTGCCAGTTCTCACACTGGAAGGAGTCTCCGCTGCGGAGAACGTGGAATATTCTAACATCTCGCTCGCTGCATCCTCTGATTTATTTCAGTTGTGAGAAACCCTCCTCTAAGGTGGCATATGAAAGTATTGAAGTGCACGACTGGTTTTACATCTCCCTGACCCAGAAGAGAGAGCTGGCTGCGTGCACCAAGCTCCAGAACGAAGCCAGAGCATTTAAGCAGAAGACAAATGATGTGCAGGAAATCTCTGAGGCAACCAAATATTTGCTGTGCCCATGGAGCTCCTCCCTCCAAATATTCCCCCTCTAAAATACTTGAAATTATCAGATTTTCTCCCAGTTTTTCTCTGTGTAGGGAGCCGAAAAGTTTCCTCTGGGAAGACCTTTCAGAGCCACAGTCGTGTTTCCCTTCTGCCAAATGCCCAGCAGCATCTGGGAGGCAAAAAGAGGCACAAAACCCCGAACTTCTGCCCCAAACCTGTCCCCCAAGGATGGAGGAATCTCACAGTCCTGGCTGGCTTTTGCATTTTCTTTTTTTAAATGAAAACAAATCAATGCCAGAAGGAATTCAGGGTGGGATAGAGCCTGGCTGCACCTTTTCACCAGAGCTGGGGTGCTGGGAGCTTGGCCATCCTGCTCCCTCACACAGGGGGTTCCTTTCCAGCACATGGATCCATGGGGGTTGTTTTCCCAAGCACTGCAGAAAGCCGGGTGCCCTCCTGGTCAGGAGAACAACTCCATCAGAGCAGGGAGTGAGCAGCAGCCACCTCTGGCTCCGTTTTAAGGGGCTCCAAATCGCCCGAGGGGCTTCAGATGTGCTTTAACCTCCAGGGTGAAGGCACCGCGGGCTCATCATCAACATTTCTGCAGGGCACGAAAACCATTTTCCACCGAACCCCCCGGCACCACCGACGCCAGCCCCTCTTGGAGGGCTGCAGCTGAGATGTTTCCTGTCCTCCCCAGGCCGGGGGGCTGCTTTTTGGGATGGCTGGGCTCCGGAGAGGGCTGACGTGGCAGCTTTTCCGTGCCATACATCAACATGGAGCTGAGCCACTGGGGCCGGAGCCAAAGGCACCCCGGAGCCTCATCCAAGTGCTGGATGAGCCGCTGCCTGCCAGCCCTCCACCTGTGTGCCCGCTGCTGCTCCCTGGAGAGCTTTTGTCGGCCTGATGTGCAGCAGGAAAGGGAGAACGGGCAAGTGCAGGCAGCTGCTGGCACCTTCTACGGCTCCGCTGAGGTTCGGAAACTTGCTGAGTGTGTTTTGAGTCTCAGCAGCCAACGCTGAGGAAAAAACGGGGCTGTTTTTCATCCCAGGCCGCCCCTCTTGGACAGATGTTTATTGCTTTCCCCTGGCTCCAGCCCCGTGGATGGCCTCAGGCTGGCAGATGCCGCAGGGGATGTGGCCTGTGCCTGCTCTGGGGTGCCGGGGTGGCATTTCCTTCAGCATTCATGAACCCAAAGCCGCAGCATCTCCAGTCCAGCCAAAGTGCCCGGGCACCCGTGGCCTGGCTTCTCACCCCACCCTGAGCCCTGCGAGCAGAGGAGCCACCCAAAGCGCCTGGAGCCAAAGCAGCTATGCCAGGAATGCTCCAGAGGGCTCCCAGCCAAAAAATGTGAACTCCTCCAGCAGTGCCATGATAGGTAATTCAAATTACGGCGGGGTTTGCTCCTTTCACTGCAATTTCTGTTTTTCCTGCTGGTTTTGCCTCAGTTCTGCACCTTGGTAGTTCCAAGTGCGCTCATCCTTTCTTTGCAGTTCCTGTAGGGATGTGATGGCTGGATATTCCCAGAGATCCAAGGGAGAACAAAGCAGAGTTAGAGAGCTTGGGTTGTGAAGGGGAGGAGATGCAAAGCAGAGAGCAAGGAGAAGCTAAGCCCTCCCGAGCTCCTCGATGTGACTTACGGGTGTGTCAGAGACAAACAGACAGCCAAAATCTTTGGGAAAACACGGGATTTGGGATCCCCACCAGAACAGGAGCTGACAACAGCGAGACAAACCCTGATGTGAGCTCAGAGGTGGCACCTTGAGCGTCATCAGGGGGAGGTCGCAGCAGCCGCACCCCGCGATTGTGCCTGCCCCAGCCCTGGCTGCCCCTCTCATCCCGCAGGGAGGGAAGAGGGATGGCTCCCGGGGATGTACAGATGTGGGGATCAACACCCCGCTCTCCCCTCCAGCCAGCCCGAGAGCAGCACCGTCCTGCTGACACAGGATCTCCCGCTGAAAGTTCCCTTCCTCCAAAAAAACCGCTGGATTTCGGAGCGAATCCCGCCGCCAGCATCTCTGTTTGTACAATATCGAGCGCTGATGCCGTTTAACAACTCCCCTCCCTTTTCCTGATGTTCCCTTGAGCTGCTCTGCCAAACCTGCTGCCCCCAGCACGCGTTATTCCTCATCCTTCCCTCCTCTCTCCCCAGCCACCACCACCTCCATCCCTCAAAGGCATCAAAGCACAAATAATCCAGCCCCTGCCACTTGGGCTGGTCTTAATCAAAGGATTTGCCGGGTTTTGGACCGCGTGGGACACCTCATTAACAACTTCACACCTCTAAGAAAGGGGGGGAAAAAAAAGATGTTATCCACGCTGGGACCCGGCGTTTTGCACCAGGAACGAGTTTTATTTCGGCGGGGAACAAAACAACAACAAGATTATACATAAAATAAAGAGCTTTGCTGGGCTGAAAGGGCTTAGAGACCTGCAGGAGTGTATTTGTCAGAGACGAGATTAGAGCCTAATGAAATTTGTCTTTCTGCCTGTGTCTGTTTCTCTCTTTTTTTTTGTGGGGGAGGGGTCTCTGCAAAAGCCAGGCTTATTAAAATGCAGGGAGAACCCCACATAAAAGACACTTCTGAGGGTCCAAAGGTTGGCTTATTAATGCAGAGGGTGTTTTGGTTTTTTTTTTTGTACAGGACATGCCAGTTTGGGGAGGTTTTGGGGCATTGTTTCGGGAGAAGAAAGCAAGCCTCACTGATCATTTTCTTCTCCACTTTTAATCAGAGCAGCTGAAGCAAGCAGGTGCTGCGATTCAGAGCCCGTGGAAAAAGGGGGGAGGGAGACATCACAGGGAAAAACTCATCTGCCTGAGGGATTTTTAGGATTTTGGCTTCTTAAATTGCGGCGCGGCGGTGTTGGCTCTTCAGGGAGGGTTGCAAGAAGCTGCTGGAGAAGCACCACATGAAGTCAGAGCCTGCTTCAGCTGCACCAGCTTGGCATCAATACTCAGCAATTTTAATCAAAGCATCCATTTCCCACGTATCTCCCCAGGGACTGGGCACGGCCCCGAAGCTGCCAGAGCTCCAGGAGCATTTGGACACCGCTCTCAGGGATGCACAGGGTGGGATTTCTGGGGTGTCTGTGCAGGGCCAGGAGCTGGACTTCGATCCTCGTGGGTCCCTTCCAGTTCAGGGTATTCCATTATCCACCTCCTCCTGCGATCCCCGAGGATGCCAAGCCGTTGGCAAGGGGTTGTGGCAGAGATCCTGGTGTGCAGCACAGCTCTGGGTTCTCCCGTCGATCCCGAAACGCAGCGGGGTCAGCACACCTGAATGCCAGGGAGCAGCACGCCTGCAAAGGGATGGTTCGCCTCAACCCAGAAGAGATGGGGATGGCACCTTGTGGATGTGGAGCTTCCACACAGCCATCAAGGACAGAGTGGCGATGACAGCAGCCCAATCACACTGGCACGGGGCTGGGAAAAGGCGGAGAGGCAAACTTTTGCCCCGGGCCTCCTTAAGTGCCTTGGTCCCCCTCCAAGAAAAAGTTTGCACAGTTGGAAAAGCAAACCGAGCAGTGGGGTTGGACCCCAGCAGGTCCTCTTGTGCAAGAGGTGTGAAAACCTCCACAAGGCACCTCTGGCACTTCCCAGGACTCTCAGCCCAAGGGGGAAAGCCCCGTCTGCCTCCAGATTGGGAAACCTGCCCAAGGCTGCCACTAACAAGTGTTTCTGGGACGTGACTTGCTTGCTGTTGGCAGCAGAGCCCTCGGGAGCGTTTGCTCAGGAGCAGCTTCTGTGGAGCAGCTTCCGACACTGACAGCAGAGCTTTTTTCCCGCCCTGCCCGCACGTTTCCACCTGCTACTCTACGAAAACTGCGAGAAAAACGCCGTGTGTTTTCTTGTGGTATTCTTCCTTCTGAGGAGATGTGGGAACGGGTCCCACAGCTGCCTCAGCCTCGGGAAGAGTGTACAGGGCGAGGACACAAACGCAGGGTGGAACAGCGAGCCCTGGGAACTGACCAGCACGGAGAACCCAGGGAAAAGCATCCCAGAGCGGTATGGCTGCCAATTCCCCTGGCACTAATTTTTCTCCTTATGCTCCATCTAAGCTGGTTGCATCAAAACCCAACTCTGGATAAAATACCACCAGCTGCCCCTGTTATTAAATAATTCACATGAATTACGGCTCTACGAAATGTCTGATGGCTGCGTGGAAACACAACAAGGAATGACAACAAAATCCCCCGTAAGCCTTTCATGGAACATCACCCAGCTTGTTCTGCAGAGCCCCAAACAGTCACTCCACACACTCAGCAATGCCAGCCAGCTGAGATATGACAAATTTGTGGGTTGTTGCAGTCACTTATAGCTCACTTCTATCTCCAGTCAAACCTCTGCCAACATCTCCTTCACCTCCTGTGGGTGCAGAGCAGACCACAGCAAAAACCTTCGTGCTCAAGCACAAAGACATGTTCCCTTACAGAAAACGCTTTGATGGATCAAAATTTATATGATAACAGCGTAAAAAAATTCCTGGGATAGTTTATCCCTGTTGTGCACCAAAAGAGGGACAGACCCACGGCCAGCAGCAAAGAGGACAGGGGAAGGAGCTCCAGTCCTAAGGAGCATCTTTGACCTGTTTTCCCACAGATAAAAGGAGGATCAGCTGCCTGGAAAAAGCCAAGTAACATCCTGGGAGGATGTTTCCCTCCCCAAAGCACACACAGAGATCCAGGGCTGTGCTGAAGGGTCAAATGAAAAGATTGAGGTTTTAAAAATGCTGCGTAATTTTCATGGGATTCATCTGGAGGTCACCGTCCCCAGGTTCTGCCAGCACAGCACATGGAGGGTCTGGGTAAGGGTTAACAGGATCTCACAGGGCTCTGTGGATAAATCCACGAGGAACAGGACTAGTGTGGATGGCCCAAGGAACCCAGGCACTGCTAAATCCCTCTCTCACAGAGGAAGGCTACAGATGGGAACGTTGAATATGAGCCAGCTGAAAATGGATATATATTTATATATATGTGTATATATGAGAGAAATATATATAAATATACACTCACAGATCCATGGAACCCATGGCCACAATAAAAGTGATCTTTTTATCCGTTTCCAAAGAACCACGGAATACCCTGAGCTGGAAGGGCCCCACAAGGACGATCCAATCCAAAGAAGAACGAACAGATGGATATTCATGCCAGGAGCTTTGTCATCCCGCTTAGGGCTTTTTCCACACTTCAGGGAGCACATCAAGCTCCGTCCATCCAAAAGCAGGGAGAATTTGGGGATGCTTGGCCATTTTTTCCACCTTCTTCTTGAGGCTGCCGGGAGGTGGCTGTGGGAAGGCAGACCAGGAGCACCACAGCCATCTGATGGCCCCAACCAGATGCATTTCTGGGATGCTTTCGGAAGCCCATCCCTGGCTCTGATGGCCACATTCCCCAGCCCCTCAGCCCACCAGATGGTGCTCTCAGTATTAGTTAATACCGACCTAATTTGGGCCTTTTCCTTCCGCTGAGAAACTTCAGCACGGGGTTGAGTGTGGAGAAAAACATCAGCAAGGCCTAATGAAGTCCTAATTGTGGTGCCAGGGGTTCAGTCAAAGCGGTGGGAGAGACGGGAGAAGCCAAGGCAGTGGGGAACACGAGCTCAACACTCAGGACATCATTCCACGCGCCAAGGAGCTCTTTGGAAAACCTCTGATGCTTCGTGTCTTGAAGGCCTCCTCCACAGGGCCACTTCTTGCAGGTTTTCTGGAGGGGTCACTCACAGCCACGAGAGCTGGCTGGGATGTTGGTGGACTTTGGAGCTCCTGCTTGCTAGAAGCACAAAATGTGCCCTGTTTTACAGGCAAATGTTGGACTAACACGGAGAGGTCACGCAGGGATCTCCATCACCCAACAAACCCAGCGTGCAGCGACATCCGCCAGCTGTGAGTTCTGATGAACTCCCAAGTCCCTCTCAGCCTTTATTTCTCCCCAGTTTTCTCCGAGAGGAATTCCTGCGGTTCCCATGCCCTTTGCAGACTGTGATACCCATAATTATATCAGGCCTGGAGAACTGGGCTAATTGTGGTGTCGATCCTAAGGTTGTTTCTTCGGCCCAGCAGGACGGCCTGTTCTGCTTTCATGTCCCCAGCTTAACAAGGCTCTCTTTAATTTCTCCTTAATAAAACTTGGGGCAAAGGGGAACGTTTAATGCGCAGTTAAATAGAAAACAGAGAGTGCACCACACTGGCCGACTTCCTAAAATCCAAGTGCCTGTTCTGCAGCCATCCACAGGACATCAGCAGCCAAATAAAACCTCCAGCACAGGAGCCTGAAAGCTGAGCAAAACAGCAGCTCGCTCTGAGGTTTTTGTTTTTTTCCCCAATAATGTGTTTTTATCGCTGGGAAGCCGGAAAAAGGAGAGCATTAAAGGTTCCCTACGTGGGTACACGGGAGCGCCGCAGCCGTTTCTCCACATAATGAGTTTTGCTGCCTCTGAGCAGAGCTCGGTCAATAACAGCCCATAAAGCTGGGGTTTACCACCCCAATTGCCAGTCCCGGAAGGTTACTAAAAGCCTGTTCAAATGAGCACGGGCAGAGCTGCCTGGCTGGGTGGAAATCACCATTTTCTTTGGGGTTGGAACGGGAGAAAATCAGGAGTGCAGCAAACAAAGCCGACTTCCTTTTGCCCGGAACAGTTTTGCCAAAATCACTCAAATTTGTGTGATTTTGTTTTGCTCCATCCAGAGCTGTCCCATCAGCTCACTGACTAATTATACAAAGCATTTCCACACTGGGCAGGGTTAATCCAGCTCTGGGATGTGTTTTTCAAGTGTCATGCCTGGAAAACCCTCTGGGGCTCAGGGCCTCTTGACAGGGAAAGAAGTGCCACCACAGTGTCCCAAGGGCTGGAAAAATGGGACGATCCCCTCGGAGTGGGACTGATGGAGGCTCTGGGGATAAAGAGCCTCCACTCTCCTTGCTCCCCCACTGCCCAGAAGAGCCATGGGTTGATTATGTCTAGTGGGATAAAATCCATCTTTCCTTGTTTTTCAGGATGTGCAGTGGTGCTGGAGCATTTCCAACAGCCTTTATAAGAGAAACCCTGTGATTATATCACTTTCCCAACCCAAAAGGGCCCAGGAAGGTGGGCAGTGCTCTGGGAAAGAGAAAAAATCCCCAGGAACATTCACTGCTCTGGTTTCAGAGCCCTCTTTTGCCACCCATCCATGGGATATGGAGAGCATCAATTCCCAGCCTACCTTCCCTCATCCCACTTGAGCTGGCATCACTCTCCCTGGTACAAGCACCTCCTTCAAACCTCCACCAAGATCAAAAAAAGTGCTTTTTCTGCTTAGCCAGGACCAGGATCTCTCCTCTTTCATCCCGGAGTGGTTTGGGTTGGAGGCACCTTAAAGTTCAGCCTGTTCCACCCCCTGCCATGGGCAGGGACACCTTATTCTATCCCAGGTTGCTCCAGCCTGGCCCTGGACACTTCCAGGGATCCAGGGGCAGCCACAGCTTCTCTGGGCAACCTGGGCCAGGGCCTCGCCACCCTCAAAGGGAAGAATTTCTTCCCAATATCCCATCTAAACCTACCCCGAGAAGTGCCATTTCTCCTTCTGGAGAAGCCAGCTCCGTCTCCCACACATGCTTTTCCATTTACAGCCAAAAAAAAAGAGGGAAAAAAAGCTGCATTTCCATTGTTTGCTTAGCCCTTTGATTTCTCTCCATTTTCCTTGCCTTTGTCTGTGTGGGAATGTGCATTTGTAACATATTTTAATGTTTTCTGCAGTTGTTTAGCGGGTCCCTTTCTGAAGCCTTATGGACCACCGTGGGCTGAGAAGCCAGGATGGGAGATCTGGGGAGACGGCCCCGCGCAAATCCAGCGTCATCCCTTTGAAGTCCTTGGGGCTTCCACGGCAGCCAGAAGTAATTAGGGAGAGAAAGGGATTGCAAGAGCCGTGCTGGCTCCTTGTCAGCGCTTCCCGCTGGCTCGGAATCAAGCGGGGCTGAGCCAGCGCCCAGCGCTCTTGGAATTACGACACCAAAAGTCGTGAGGCGCACAGGCAGCTCTCCCTCAACCTCACACCACGGCAGCACCAAAGTCACACCACTGTCCCATCAAGCTGGGTGGCTTTAAGCTCTGATTGCCTTCTCAGAGCAAGGCCAGGTTGGACAGGGCTTGGGGCAACCTGGACAGTGTTCGGGGCAACCTGGTCTAGCGGAACGAGATGGTCCCTAAGATGTCTTCCAACCCAAACCTCCCTGTTACTGATTCTCTGAAGACCAACCAGCAAGAATCACCAAGTGACTTTGTGCCGCTCCAAGATTTCCAGGGAAAATCAGTACTGGAGCCTCAAAAAACGCTTCTCACCTCACTAAACCCCTCGATCTGTTGAGTGCTCCCTCTGCCACGGGGTGCTGAGCCTACTCCTCCCTCTGGATTCATGCAGTATGGCTCCTCCATATGATTTGGGAATTCTGGCTGCCTGTTCCTCCCCTCTCTGTAAAGCAAAATGGGTAAAGTTAATGGCTTATTGCTTAACGAGCTGTGCCTTCCCCATTAACGGGTGCACCCCACAGTCAGAGATGTCACCTTCCCAAAGACACCACGCCTGGAAAATCCCTTCTCCACCACTAAACTGAGGTCCGTAGGGTGGCTGGAGGACATTACTTTGAGGGTTGGACTACATGACTTTAAAGTTCTTTCAACCCCAAACCATTACTTTGGGGATATTTTGGAAGAAAAGATGGAAGGAATTTTAAAATTGCAGCCTGGAAAGGGTGGAAAACTGCAAGCGTTATTCCTGCTTTTTCCCTTCTAGGCATGGCTTTGACAAACGTGTTCCTCTACCTCTGTTTTAATTCTCCTCTCTTGCTTTTTTCCTCCCTCCTCGATCTCTAGGCAAAATCACTCTTTTCCACAGACTGTGGACATCACCAAAGTCCAAAGAGACCTCAGGAGGTCTCTAATTCAACCTCCTGCTCAGAGCAGGGCCAGACTCAGAGCTGGATCCCAAATTTTGGATGTGCTTGTGAGAGCTCTGTGTTATAATGATGGGCACAGATGTGAGAGCAGGCTGCGCTTGGGGCAAACCACAAAAATTCCCACAGCAGTTTTTCAACATTAAATTCCCATTCATCCGAATTCATTTGACTTTGTGGGAAAATTTTAATTTTGAAGGAGTTGGACAGCAAAATCTTGAAGTTCAGACCCAAAAGCTTCATTTCTTCATTTTTCCTATTGGTTATTCCACCCTTTGCTTCCATTCTGGATATCCACGGTTTCTATCACTTTTACCTGGTGTTTGCACTAAATTTTCCACTTCAATCAGGTCACTCCCGTATTTCTGACTCTATTTCACAAAAAATTCCACTCAGTGAAAAAACTTGGACTTTTCTCCCTCATCTGGAAAAAAAGCAAATAGAAAACCATCAGGACATTTCATTCCATGAGACAGGAATTCCACTTTTTGGACCGCTTTGGTTGCTGTCAAGAAGAAGGGGGGGCCTGGCTGAGACAGCTCACGAAAGCTTTGGAAGTTCATCCAAAGGCTCCAAGCTGGCAGCGCATCCCCAAATCCTTGCATCCTCTGCCAGCATCGTGAGGATGGGATCTTTCAGGGTTCCCTCAAACAACGGAACACGCAGCTCCCAAAATGCCTGAGGTCTCTAATTCTCCTAGGCTCCTTTTGAAGAATCCCAGCCCTTTTTTTCCCCCTTTGTTTTTCGTTCTGCTTCAGATAACCAGAGTGGGCCCCTTGCTCATTGTTCTCCGTGTCACCTCCCACCAAGAAAAGCGAAGGAGAGGGGGGGAAAAAAGCCACATGAAGATATTAAAACAAGCAACTGGAATGCCTACAAACTGGTGGGAGAGTTTATTCCTAATTCACATGTCCCTCTTTGCTGTTGGAAACAGCTCTTTAGCTATTTATGGCATTCTGAGCAATCACTCCTGGTCCTGCTCAGCCTCAGCTGGAGGGTTGGCCCACATGGCTTGTGCTGTACTTCGGTGGGGTGGGGAAAAAAACCCTGAAAGAGAGTGCACAGGAGTGAGCAGAAGTTTTGGGATGGGCACATCTGGTCCCCACGTGGAAGCCCAGCCTGGGGGGAAAAGCTGCGTGCTGTGGTTCTAGACAAGCTTCTTTCGCAGATTTATTAAGGGTATATAGACACATCCATTATGTGTGTGTGTGTAAATACACACAGAGATTCATCTTGGGCAAGAAAGAGTTTCCAGTGTTTTCTGAAGCTTGCAGACCCCTGGCAGCACTGATTTACTGTGGAGCAGGGATGCTCCTCCTTGTGTGCTGCTGCAGAGCAGAGAGGAGCTCCAAAAACCCCTGAGTTTGTCAGGAAAGATGCTGAAAGCAGAATCAGAATGGCCTGGGTTGGAAGGGACCTCAAAACTCATCCCATCCCACCCCTACCATGGACAGGGACACCTCCCACTATCCCAAGGGGCTCCAAGCCCTGTCCAGCCTTGCCTGGAACACTTCCAGGGATCCAGGGGCAGCCACAGCTTCTCCGGGCAACCTGTGCCAGGGCCTCGCCACCCTCACAGGGAGGAATTTCTTCCCAGAATCCCACCTAAACCTTCTCTGTGTCAGTGGGAAGCCATTCCTGCTTGTCCTGTCTCTCCATCCCTTGTAAATAGTTTCTCTCCATCTTTCCTGTGCGTTCCCTTCAGGCTCTGGGAAACCTCAAAGCCTTCTCTTCTCCAGGCTGGAAAAAACGACGGGTGTGAAGCGATGGATACATTTACGTGCACGTTTTTTCTTATGTCAATTTTCCAGCCTTTCACACACAGCACAGGTCCTGGTGATGGGCAAGACCAACACTTTGCCATCCAGGCAGATCCACCAGGCCGTTCCCTGACGCCCAAAACCCAGAGCTGGTGGTGTTCTCTGGCCAGCAAAGTCTGTCCTGCTCTGCTCCCACGGAAAGGAGATGCTTGGAGATGCCTCCCCTTAATTCCAAACCCACCATCAGCCTTTATGCACCTCCTTCCTCAGCTCCAGACCTCCCACTGACTCATTCTCCAGGGACAGAACAAGTAAAGCTTTTGGGATGCTACAGCTGATCAAATGGTGTCTTACAGACACTCAGTTGGGAAAGAGGCTGAACAGAGAGTAGAGGAAGGGCTGGCAGCTGGAAAATAGTGGAAGAAAATCCAAAAAGTGGTGAAATTGGTGGAAAATATTACGAAACAGCACCCAGTTCCTTCCACAGCCTGTGCCCAGCTCTGGGCCTCTTGTTTCAATAAAGACACTGAGGGGCCGGAGCGTGTCCAGGGAAGGGAATGGAGCTGGGGAAGGGGCTGGAGCTCGAGGAGAAACTGAGGGAGCTGGGAAAGGGGCTCAGCCTGGAGAAAAGGAGGCTCAGGGGGGACCTTGTGGCTCTGCACAACTCCCTGACAGGAGGGGGCAGCCGGGGGGGTCGGGCTCTGCTCCCCGGGAACAGGGACAGGAGGAGAGGGAACGGCCTCAGGCTGGGCCAGGGCAGGTTTAGATTGGAGATTAGGAAAAAAGTCTTCACTGAAAGCATTTTCAGGCCTTGGGNGCCTCAGGCTGGGCCAGGGCAGGTTTAGATTGGAGATTAGGAAAAAAGTCTTCACGGAAAGCATTTTCAGGCCTTGGAAGGAGTTGCCCAGGCAGTGGGGGAGTCCCATCCCTGGAGGGATTTGAAAACCATGTGGATGTGGCACTTGGAGATATGGATGAGGAGATGCCTTGGCAACGCCAAGGGAATGGCGGGACTTGATGGTCATAGAGGGCTTTTCCCACTTAAACAACCCTGACTTGAATAGATTTAAAGTATTTAAATAGATTTTTAGTGATTTAAACCTTTTCGCCCCTGCTTTTTCAAAGGACCTGAAAATGATCCCTCAATAAGGCTCTGCTAAATACCAAGGAGCCTCAAATATGTGCATTAGAAGCTGCCATTTGTTGTAGAAACAAGCGGGAAAAAAATCCCAATACCAGCTCAAATCGTCTATTTTCCCCTAGCAAGCCCCAGAACGGTTTTCAACATTCTCTTAAAGTTTTATGAGTAAAATCATTTTAGTCTAAAGCCCCATATTTCTGCAGCATCTACTGATACTGAACATGCCGTTTAAACAGTGAACAACACGGAATCATTAAGGCTGGAAAAGACCTCTAAGATCACCAATTCCATGCGTGAATTCCTGCTGGCTTTTACCAGGGGCAGCAGCACGGTTCCATAAGGGCATTAAAGGGAACATTTCCCAAGTATTTGGGGATTTTTATACCACAAAACACCCAGTAAACGACAAAAACAACTTGTCATTAAGAAGTTCCATAAGAATTACATTTTGTTTTCCTTGGATCAGGCCATAACTCCTGAAGCAGAGGGAAATTTCTTCGGATGAAAATGAAAACATGGACCAGGGTTTGACTAAAAGGTTCTTATGCTGAGCTTTCGTGGAATCCTTTGGGCTGGAAGGGATCCTCAATCTCGTTTTAACCCACCCCCTGCCATGGGCAGGGACACCTTCCACTAACCCAGGTTGCTCCGAGCCCCATCCAACCCAGCCTTGGACACTTCCAGGGATGCAAAGCTTTGCTCGTGTGCGAATTTCTTTGCATTTTCAAAGACCATGCAACTTCTCCCACTTTTTTTCTAGCGGGAAATTTGAGCCGGCCAAAAGCAGAAGCAATTGGATTATGCAGAAAGAACACATGAGTTGTAAAAAATACCAGGTTTTCTGCACAAATCTGGGAATCAGCAGTTTGCAAGATAGAGGAACTGGGGATCATCTGAAATAAAAGCCATTTTCCCATCACAAGCGGGCTGAAAGTAGAGCTGCAAATCCAACCCTTTTGAAAACCGGGCTGCAGTTTGGATGAGACGCCCCAAATCTGGAGCTGTGGCCTCCCGATTTTGATGTGGGAACCCAACCCAGACCCGTTTCATAACACTGCTTCAGATGTGGCTGGAAAACTGCTGCAAGTGACAGATTTTCCAACGTTTTCCTGCTTCCAAAATGGCTGCAAGTCCTGGTTGGAGCCAAGGATCGTGAGTCCCTCTAGCAAAATCTGTCAGCATCAAGTCTAGGGCCATTTTTCAACTCAGTCACGAGCCTTTCTGAAACCCCACTCCCAACCAAACTACGCCATGGCAGTGTTCCATAGCTTTCTTGGAGGCTACTTGGAGCACAAAGCTTTGCATCCCTTTGGAAAAATCTGGTTTTGGGGGAGTTTCCTGCATTTGCTTGGCTCCCCTTCCAGTAACTGCTGTTAATGTCCCAGGCCAGTCTGAAAGATGCAAAATATTCCCATTTGCAAACGGAGCAAGTTTTTAATTACTCCCAGAATTCGGCCTGGAAGGGAAGAGCCAAACGGAAAGAGAGCAGATTTGGATAAAATACTGGGAAGAAATTTCTCCCTGTGAGGGTGGAGAGGCCCTGGCACAGGGTGCCCAGAGCTGCTGTGGCTGCTCCATTCCAGGAAGTGCCCAAGGCCAGGTTGGACAGGGCTTGGAGCCACCTGGGATAGTGGAAGGTGTCCCTGCCCATGGCAGGGGGTGGAACTGGATAATCTTTGAGGTCCCTTCCACCCCAAACCATTCCAGGATTCATATTAATCAGATAAAGAAAGTAATCACTTGAGGTACCCAAATACACAAGGCAGGGGACAATGTCAAAAAATAAACCTAAAGCACTATTTGGATTGTAGGAATGTGCTGCAAAACACGGGAAAATTTACTCGGGAGCCTCTTGTCCACCTTGGGACTTTTCTCTCTTCCCTCCATCCCCATCCTCTCTCTCTGCAAGCAGAACTTTTGCCAAAGAATACTTCCAGTCATATCTGTAGGATATGGCCTGCAAAGCAACGGGGCATTCAAATAAAGACTGGAAATCATTTCCTTGCAGGAAGGAGCTATCCCAGTTTGTCTTCCCTTCCTTTAGATTACACAGCTCAGATCAGGGAGAGTCAGGAAATTACATCGCCTTAAGAAAAATAATAGTAATACCAAAAAAAAATTAAGAAGGAAAGAGAAGAATATCAAGGAAAAGGAAATTTTTTCATTTCCTGCCAAAACCAAACCCACAACTTCTTTGAGGTTTCAAAGGCTTGGTTACATTTTTCTTTTTAATGTTTTACCATGACTTTTTAATGTTTTACCATTACTTAAATTCCACTTTGCACACGCTCCTTGTTTTTAAACAAAACACGGGCAACTCTAAGGAGGAAGAATATTTTCATCCAATTTAACATTTTTAATATTAAAGATGGGTGGATGCCCACAGAGACACCAAAAGCCAATACCTGCCCCACAAAAAATCTCTGCTGAGAGGAGTAACTTGGCCCCGTGTATAAAGTCATCATGGAATGGTTTGGGTTGGAAGGGACCTTAAAGCCCACCCAGTTCCAAGTCCCTGCCATGGACTGGGACATCATCCACTATCCCAGAGTGCTCCAAGCCTCATTCTTTGCTCTGAGCATCCTCTGAGCCAAAGCAACCTTTTCTGGGTAATAAAACAGGAAAAAGATGAAATGCCATGAAACACATTGTGCCTAAACAGAGAATCCACGTTTCTACAATCATTTGTTGGTCGGCCAGCGTGGACAATCCTGTTGTCTCACCTCTGTTCCTGACAGAATTTGGTGAGGAAGAAAGAGAGAGAGCCAAGCTTTCTGCCGGATGGAGCTGAAAGAAAGCTGAATTATTTACTCTCTGTGTTAGGTTAACCACACCAGGGAATGATAGGTCCAGGTGAGTAAAACGTTCACCAAAATGATTCATGCCTGGCTTTTTGTAAGGAGATATTCTCCGACAGGCTGTACCAGGCTCAGCTTAACTCCACCGGGACGGTCTCGGCACAGCTGATTCCCCGCAATTTACACAGAAAATAGGATTTTCTGTGGCACAAAGCAAGTCAGGGTGTGCTGCACCCATTTGTATCTTCGCAGACACACCCAGGCCTGACACAGAGCAGCAGATCAGGAGGGAGCAGCCCCTCAGCTTTCTGATCAGCTTTCCTCAACCTTTCACAGCTGTCCTGCACTTGGAAAACAGTCACACAAACCCTTCCATGCTGCTGCTGCTGCCTTGCATTTTCCAAGGAGAGGAATGTGGTCTGAGCACCCCAGCCCCACGAAAAGGCGATGCCCCATCTCACAGCTTCTCTAAAACCCATGGGCAATCCCCCTGGCTGCGGCTTTGGTAATGGTCCTTGAGTGTTTCCCTGCGAAAGAAACACTCCCAGCTGTGTGATTTATCATCAAATTAAGGGCTGGGCTTTGCTGGGTGGCCTGGGGTGCTGGGGTGAGCCAGGCTGGGACAGCTGAGGGTGTTCACCCGGACAAGAGAAAGCTCCAGAGCCCCTCTAAGTGCCTAAAGGGGATCCAAGAGAGCTGGAGTGGACATTTTCACAAGCACTTTCGTTAAACGTGTTTTGCTCTTGAGTGCTGTGATGGACAGCGGTGGCACGGCACAGCAGCCTGATGTCCTCAAACAGCCTTCCTCCCGTGCTCCTCTCCCAGCCCTGCTGCTGCAACCCACTGCCCAGACAAGCTCCTGATTGCTCATTTTACACAGCCCTCCCCTGGGAGTGCTCCTGAGATAGGAATCTTAGAGCAACACCCAGCAAAGCCTCTGTGAGCTTCAGCCCGTGGGCGTTCGAGACGGGCTGGAGAAAATCCGTCCCTTATCCCTGACCTAAGGAGCATCCCAGGCCTGAGGCGGAAGCAAAGCATCAGTTTGTTTTCTTTTGCTGTTACTGAAGATTAAAACAAAGCCAGGAGCACGGCAGAGGGTCCCCAGCATCAGCAGGGAAACGGGAAGGGGTCAAAGCAGCATCCTTAGCAGAGCTAGGTACCATACGCCGGCTCCCACACCCAAAGCCGGTGACCCAGCCTGGAAAGCCTCTCTTGCTCCCTCCATCACCTCCAAGAGGAGCCTGCAGGAGTTTCAGCTCTGTCTCAGAGCTGCAGGACCCTCACCAGACCAGCATCCAGCACAACCACTCTGCTGCAACGTCCCAGCGAAGCAAAATCCCTCTCATCAGGCATCCCAAGGCAGCAAAGATTTTTGGTGGGGTAAATCAGCGAGACTTCAAGTGACAGTGGAACCACAGGGTTGCACTGAACTGGTGACACAGCTTGTGCCAGCCTCATTTGTCTCTTTGGAACACCGGCCTCACACAGCAGATCTTGCCACAGCTCCTAGAGAGCAAACCATGGCTCCTCTTCCACGTCCTTTTCCCAACGGGTTATTCACCACATCCCAACGCTGCCAGGCAGGCAAAACTCCCAAACCATCTTTTAAAGGTTTCCGCCTTAAGTCCTGAAAACCTCAGCTGAATTCCCACATCCATTGGGAATTATTTCAGCTGCCTCTGGGGGCAGGTAGAAGATTGTTCTGAAATCCTTTGTGGACCACGGAGAAATGTTGCTCCCAAAACCCGGACACCATCTGTCCTAACATCATCACTCAAGGACAGCCGGAGCACTGACGTACTTGAAAAACCTCTTTTTTCCCCCTATTTTAAACATTTGATTTAATACTACGTATTAATATGAGTATTATTTAATATTCCACCACTCCTTTCCATAAAATCCTATAAAATATAGGAGCTGGCAGACAGCAGTGGTTTCCCGACCTTCTCTGCATCACTCACTGTTTCAAAAACCCACCGAGGCATCCCTTCCTCTTCTCCTCAGTAAATTAAACATCCCAAATCTGTTTAACCCCTTAGGGAAGACCTCCCAAGCTCCTCATCCTTTCTTGCCTCCCTTCGCTGGCCCTGCTCCAGCTGTGTTTCCACCTGGCTTGGGCATAGGAACGCTCCCCAAGGTGACAGAGCTCCTGTCAAGTTGTAGGATGTCACTCAGGTGCCCTCAGGGTTGATCTCCAATCCTTAAAGCAGTCAGACACCTCCTGGGGCGGCAGATGGAGCACCTGGGAATAACCACTGCCAGGGCTGAAGGAGGAAATCATTTCAGGAACACGTAAAGCTGGAAAGAGAAGATGCTCTCTCACTCTCCCTGCCATGAGAGGAAGAGGTGAAAGAGTCAAACCTGCCTGTGGGATGGTCCTTTCTGGGGTTTGGAGTTAAAGGGTGATGGGGGAATGACCATCTCCCATACATCCTCTGCCAGAGATACCAAATATCCCAGTTTCTCCCATTTCGGGTTTCTTTAGGATGGTGTTTATTGCAGCCCTACAGCTGAAATTGAAAGTATTACCAACGCACTGGGCAGCATCCGTGAGGTCCTGGCATTCCTGGAACACGGGGACATTCAGGGACTTCAGTTTCAGGAAAAGGATGGGTTTGGCAACCCTTCAGGATTGCCAAATCAAGAGTAATTGGATTACTCTCCATCAAAAGTGTTTTGCCACGCAGCATCCCTGCAGCCGGGGAGAATATTTTCCACTTCCACGCTAATTTTATCTGATTTTCCTCTCAGAAAACAAACCAGTTTTTAAGGAATGAAATGAAACCAAAAGCAAAGCCATTTTGCTTTCCTAGCAAATCCTCTTGCCCCTTTCTCTGGTGGGGAGGCCTAAAATTATACGGGAGGTGGGAGGAAAAAATATTATTTAGAATAATAATTATTCCTCGTGAAAAACTGGAAAAAATAGCACGACTTAATCCAAAAGAGCTGAATTTCCACGCCCGTCCTGGGGTCACCTCATCCTCTAAGCCTCCTGCCCTGCAGTGATCCGGATATTTGGGCTTTCCTGCAGCTCCACGGTTTAAACCCAAAAGGCAGAGGTTGCAGACTGAAGAATGGGAAGGAAGAGGGAATTGGATCCCTCCAAAGAGAACTCCTGCCCTGTGGAAACTCGGACGCCTGAGAGCCTCTCGCTGCTCACTGCTCCACAGCAGACGAGCTCTGGTCGTCTCCACCCAAGGGCGGGCGAGCATCCAACTTGGAGACCCTCCATTCCCGAACGACGGCAGCTGCGGAACGTGCTCCTGGCAGGGAGAACACCCAGGGATGGAACACCCGGAGACGGGACACAAGCACATGCCTGGGGAAGAGCTAGAGGTGGCCAGGGCTATTTTGGCGGTGCACAGTAGCCCACAGCGCGATGATGATGATCCCTGGATGAGATCCAGCCGTTCCCATAAAAAACTGCTGGTTTTCTCTAAAGCTTCCCAAGAGAAGACCACACAGAAGAGATTAAGGATGGAGTCCAAGCCCAAGCAGGATCTAACCAGTCCAACTTAAATTCTGATGCAGCATCCAACTGGCCTTCATCCCAAGCTGGGACGTGCAACTCAATCCAGTCAAACTCCAGGACATCCATGGGGTGGGGTGGGGTGGGGTGGGGTGTCTCTCCTCAGACAAGGTGACACTCCCAAGGTGACACCACCAGCAGATGGAATTTTGCTGCCCAAGGCTCTGGGGCCAAGCCAGTGATAGCTGCTGTATCCATCCCTGGAAAACCAGAGAGATTTTCCTACCTGTCGCCAATTCCTTTCTCGGGGTTTTCCATAACTCTCCACGCACACGGAGATTTTATTTTTCCCTTCTTTTTCAATTACATGTCCCATTAACCGCCTGCACCTCCTGATTTGCTGAAGACTGGCTGAGATTTTCCAGCTGAAGACGGAAATAAAGCAATGATCTATTGCCGCTTCCAGCTGCCACAGGATGATGCAAAACTCGAACAGTTGTTTGTGAAATGCTTTCACTAGCGGGGAAAAAAGACTGGGAAAAGAGCAATCCCTTGCTGAAGATAATTTCCACCCCATCACCCTCTTGATTTGCTTTTAAATAAATGCCTGGGGAAGTGGAAGCCCTCCAAGTGTGTCCAGGTTTAAGCTCTCTGCTGGAGAAGGCTCCCAAACTACTTCCAGCAATACAGGATGGGGTGGTCATTCCCATTGGTCATTCCCACTGGTCATTCCCACTGGTCACCAGACCACAGGGTCACTTTGCCGGCCACACACAACCCAACTGCAGGATAAAAGAGCCACCCTTAGGGGCCAGGAGATCTCCCTGGGGCTTTGCCTGTGGTGGGATCTCAGCAAGATGTGGTTATTTGAATCAGAGACCTGAAGTGGATCCCCTCAAGCCTCCCTTGGCTCCAGGTCTAGAAGTCCCCTCAGGTCAGCTCTGCCCACAATAAATGAATTTAGTCAACACTCCTCAGGTGGCTTTTTTAGAGCTCATCAGCCCCATTCCTGGATAGACCATTCCAGTGGGATTTGCTGACCTGATCCCGCCAGGAATGACAGCTCTCTGTGGCTACTCCTCCAAGAGATGGACAGCAGATCTCTGAGCAAGGCAGCCCCTTCCAGTCCACCTCTGCTGAACCACGCAAGGAGGGGCTTCAGCTCCCCGGATTCCACGAGGAATTTGGCCGGTTCCACACTCGCACGTTCCTCCCCGACCACAAAAACCTCTCCTCTCCCCAACCCAGCCCACGTGAGTTGTGTGCGACGTCTCAGAGACCACCCAGCTTGAGCTGCAGAGCATTCGGTGACTGATAAAAACAACAATTGCATTAAGTGAGCCTGTGCTCCTTGCCAGGAAGATTAGCAGTGGGAAAACTCCTCCTTTAGGGAGATCTGCAGCCAAGGACTGGCCCTCAGGGTTCATGACCGACAAGATGCCCCAGGCACACTTAACAGCTACGGGGGAAACGTGAGAAGAATGATGAGGCTGGGGACTTCCCTTAAATCCTGCTTTTGTCCTCATCCCTCAAATGGAGAGTGTGATCCGGTCAGTGATCCCGGAGGAATGGCCGGCACCCAGGATCACATATCAAGCAGGTACCAACTGGAGCATCTTCTCTCCCTCCAGCCTGCTTGTTTTTAAATACAAACCAACCTGAGGATGTTGGAGAAGGAGGAAAATCACCTCATTTGTTTGTCAAACAGATTTCCACCAAGGATCTCCGAGGATGGGGCCGTACGTGCCAAGTGAAGAGTGAGGTGGATAATGAAGAGCCATGAGCCAAACTACGGATCACGGAGGAAAATATTCCATGGAGGTGAAAGATGAACACTGACACACATCCCTCTTCGAGTAGTTTTACTTGGCAGAAATGCGAAGAAAGGAAAAAAGAAGCTTGAGACTTGTCCCTACACAACTGTCAAGTGTTCGAAATGCCTGGGGGGGTTTAAATGCTGTGTCCATCCTCCAAACCTTCCCAACATTTGCCCTCAGAATAATCCTGTGGCGTTATACCTGGAAAGAGCACTTCAACGCTGGACCAGAGAGAACTTCGTGCTTTCTGCACACAATCGGAATTTTCTGGCTGTATTTCACCCTTGGAGTCTAGCCAGAGGTTACCCAGATAATTTTACGGAGAGAACAGAACATTAATGTTACATAAAAAAAGATTTGTCACATCAGAATCACGGCAAGGGCTTGCACAACCACTCGCCCAAGACGCAGAAGCTGATTGATGCATCAGCTACTAACATTCCCATTGTTTTCTCCTATTCATAGATATTAAAGTTCCCTTTCCTCATCTCCAGCCAGTTTCTAATCCCTGCTAAGAAGCTGCCTTGACACCTGGTAGAAGAACAGTAAAGTGGTGGGACAGGAGAGCAGGCAACAGCAATAACTGATGATTAAAATAATTTCTCCTCACCTCAGACACTTAGGAACCTGCCAAAAATTCTTCCAAGTGAATTTAGAACCGCATGAGCTGACAACTGCACAGATAACCACAAGAAAAAAGACATCAGAACACTTTTGAAATTAATTAATATGTCCAGCCACCACCAAGCCTTCTCCTAAGAGCCTCAGGGCCCAGTTTTCCTGCTTTTGATTGGTTTTAATCACGAAGTTTATTAGTCCCTAGCAAGCTCCCCAGATTGGACTGTGCTTGGACTCCTTTGGATCCCGCTCATGGGATTCGGGGGTGGTGCCACCCAGCCAGATGTTTCCAGCACCTTTTGACAAGAAATACATATTTTTCTTTCATTGGACGCCCTGGCCAGAGAACCCATGTGGAATGTAAACTCTGTGTGGAGAGATATATCTTTTCTCTCTCTGTTTATAAACACAGAGAGTCCAATTCTTCCCCCACCAGGGTTAGATGAGCCCAGAATTTATCAGCGTTGGAGAACGTACTACTCCTGATTTACACGGAAGGAAGAGGGGAAATTGTTCGCAGGAGAAAACAAAAATGGATTAGGCAATTCCCATTTGCATATGGATTGGAATACACACGCACCACAATATTTAGATTATTTGTCATGAACATACTTGCCTCAACACCCACAAGGGCAAACCTGAACTCCAGAGGGGAAGGCAGGGAAAAATACCTTTGTGTTCCCCAGAAGGAAGGGAGGCTGCTCAGACCTGGAAAATTCCCTTGGCAACACCTTCCTTTGGCAGCTGCTCTGCCATCCCTGAGCCAGCCCTCAAAATTTTCTCTTGGATCAACCTGGTCTCGTGGAAGGTGTCCCTGCCCATGGCAGGGGTTGGAACGAGATGGTCTTGAAGGTCGCTTCCAACCCAGACCGTGTTGGGATCTGCAGCTCCCAGTTCCCTCCCCTTGCTGCTTCTCCTGCCTCCCTCCTGGGTCTTGCTCTGCCCCACAGGGCTGGTCCCAAGAGTCACCAAAGGCAGGTTTGCTAGGCTGCGCCCACCTTCTCCCACCCAGCCGCTGTCCAAGCCTTCAGCACCTGCCAAAATCTCCCTGTCATTCCAACAGAATCAGGCACGTGGCTTCTGGTCATGTGCATTAATTTGATAACTGGCCCTGATATAGATGAGGCAACAAGGATGGTTTGCATCAAGCGTCCTTACAGAACGTTAGAGAAGCCACCAGCGTTTTGACATCCAAAATATTATGATATTTGTAGAGCAGAGCTCTCATAATGATGAATTTTAGGGCTGAGCTCTCGTAGTGATGAATTTCCTGGCCCCAGTCCTGCTGTTATCGTTGAAATAACACGAATTCACTGGTAACAGATTAAAACACTCTCCGCATACATTTGTATGTACATATTTATAAATGCACAAACACAGAGAGGAGGGGAGAGATAAATATCTGCGGGTCACAAGCGAGCAGTTTCAGGAAGCTGCAGGACACGAGGGAGGGCTTTGTTTAGAGTAGAATTTCCCCCTTTGTCCCTCCAGGACGAGATCTCCAACATCTGTCCCCTGTCGCCTTCCAGTGAAGCCAAAGGAGCACAAAACCCTGCACAGAGAGGTCACCCTTTGGCAGGGAATTCACCTCATTTCGGATGGATGGGGAGCTCTAGCTGAGCTCATCCCCTGCCTGATGGGGCTGCAAAGGTCTGCCGGGGTGCTGCTCCTTTTCCACGTTGATTTAAAGGGTTGGGGATGACAACTGGCCAGAGATAAGGTTAATCAGTGGGGCTGCATCTCTCTCCCTCCTTCCTTACCCCTTCCCAACTGTGTCTGGATTTGGGTGGAGATGCCTCACTCCTCTAACCCATTTTTTAATACTCTTAGGGAGGGAATCTGGGATCGTCGAGCTCAACGAGGCTCAGCATGTTTAAAAAAGCAGAGGAGGGCAGAAGAAGGATAAATGCACACACAATAAAATCCCAGAAGGAGGAGGAAGCACAGAACAGACATTGCTGGCAGCAGGAGAAGACTAAAGCATGGCAATCCCAAGGAACTGAGTGCCAGGAGAGGATCCCTCCAGGAACAGGCAGGAAAAACCCAAAGGTTTTAACAACAGACCCAGACTGAAATGGCTCCTGGGGGAAGAACATGGAGAGGGTCTCCACGGCCCAGGCTAAGCCTTTTCCCTGCAAATGGTGCTGCCTCCACATCCCTCAGGTGCACCTACGTGGGTGATTCATCCAGGGCCACCAACAGCCTGGAACATCTCAACATCTGGTGCCTTCAGGACAAGCAGGTGGCCATCAGCCAGAGATTAGGAGAGGTGCCCCAGGAAGGGAAAGCTGTGACAGCTCCACTTGGAGCCCCAGCACTCCTTGGGGAGATTAGGATCTGCCAGCAGCAGGGAAAGATTGATATCGACCATCTTCCCTCGCTCTGGAATATTCCTTTGGGGAGGTAGTGCCAAGCCACACGGAAGCACAGCCTTCCTGCGTGCCAAGCCTTCCTTCAGGCCAGCCTCCAGCACGGCTGCTCCGAAACCCCTGCTGGGTTTGAGCAGCAATCCCAGCCGTGAATCACTCAAATCCCTGTTGTAAACGTCTGGCAGCCTGACTTACCCCGGGCTTCTGCAGAATGACAAATGCCTGCCATCTTCCCAGGAATAAAGCACCAGAGCCCTCCTTCCTTCCATCCTCCCTCTGAGGGGAGTTTGGGTTTCTCTTGTTGTTCCAGGCCGGCTGGAAGCAAAGATGGGACAAAGACGTGAGGATAAAAAACCCCAAACCACAGCAGTATATCTATTTATGATACTCCTTTTTTGCAGCTGATTCTTGACCCCAGCCCAAGTCCATCTTCCCAACCACCACAAGGAATTCAGGCTGGAAGTCCAGTGACCCCACAGACCTGAAGATGAGCTGGACAATCGTGGCAGCTGCTGCCACAACCATTCTGTCTGCTGGGCTGGTTGTTACCCAGCACCTCTGGATAGATCTTCACGAGGGAAAGGCCAGATAAATTATCCCACAGGATCCTGGGATGCGCCGTGAGTCCCTGGCATCCAATCCATGCACCAGGGACAGGGTGGATGTGCAGTCTGAGGGTTATTCCACGCTTTTTTTGGTTTCCTGAGAGAGCCAGGCTAACGTGAGGGACCAGGGGTGCAGCTCCCTGCAGTGATCCGAGCCCGGGGACACTGCCAAGCACCCCCAGAGAGGCGGCAGGAGCAAACATGCTGTGAAAACCACTAGAAAGCTTCCGCAGGAAGAAGTTTCCCGACTTAAGAAGCATAAAATCAAAATCCTTCCCTGGACAATATCCCTTTTGTTAAAGGAGGAAAGTAGTCCTGAAAAAGCAAAGTTTTTCTGCTGGAAAACTTGAATAGCCGAGCCCTGGGAGCCTGCTGTACTCACTTTCCACAGCCATCAGGAGGAAGGTGAAGCTGAAATACTCCATCCAGGAAAGGGAAACAAAACCTATTTGTTCCCTGCCGATTTTCCTGCTCCTTTTTTTTTTTTTTGGCCTCGGGAGGAGGGGACCCATCCTGCTGCAGTCATCCACGTGGGGTGCATGGCCTTTTCCTACTCGGCTCCACCTGCCTCCAGTTTTGCCACCCTTTCTTTCCCTGCCGACTTGGGAGCTGCGCCATCCACCCCTTTTCCCTGGAAAAGCCGCCCAACAGAGACCACGAGCACAGCAAACCAACCTTCCCCAGTTTGATGAACACAACCCTCCTCACTCAAACCCTCTGACCACGCGGGAGAAAGGGGAGACGAGCCAGAACAACGTGATGAAATCCCTCACCCCAAAAGGAAAGCACAGCACCCAGGTACCCAGGCACCACATTTTGAGAACCGGATGCAAGGTTTAGGGATATCCTTCCAGGGGGTAAAATGAACTGCAAACACCCAAAAAAGTTAGCTGTGAATAAACAAACAAATAAATAAATAAATGAATAGAATCTTTCCAGACCAGCTCAAGGCGGAGCTGGAGATATTCCTCTCCCAGTGAAAGCAGAGGATGTTGGGGAAGAACCTGCATTTCTGTGAAGCTGAGCACCACACAAATACCTCATCTGCACATCACAAACACCCCGAGCCTACACCTGCTTCCAGAGCAGAAAAACCCCTCACCCCTTCATCCCCAAAAACCAGGAACGGAGCAGTGGGTGCCATAGGAAAGGAGGGAGCAGAGCAAGGGACAGGAGCAGGGACCACCATGAACCCAGAAGGATTTTCCCCACCAAAGCTCCTACTCAGCAAATGGACCAGGACCCAGCCTGGGCAATGTTTGTAAATTTGGGACAGCCAAAGGACTCACACCCTGGGTGCCCTCCCTTGGGAAGCCAGCAGGACTTCTACCAACACCACCAGCAGCAGCAAACTCCAGACATGGGCTCCTCGTCCAGCCACACGGAGCTGTTTTAACTCACAGACACAGCAGGGAAAAGGAATAAAAGAAATAAAATAATTCGGTGTTTTTGTTGGCTCCCTTTTTTGCCAGGTTAGCGAGTTAAATCAGGGCCTGACAAGTGCTGAAGCCAGCACTAGATAAACAGGGAGAGCAGGATTAGGGCAAGGATGATAAAAAAAAAAAAGGGAAATCTCCACCTTTTTTTTTAAGGCATTGCATTGTTAGATTGCTTCCAGCTGCTTTCCCAAACCCAAACCCTGGGAGCCAGGATGGCAAGAAACAGCTACCAAAGCCACCAGCCAGGAAATGCAGAGACTAAGAAAAGGATCAGAGCCAAACACAACCCGCCCGAGGATCAAACTCTGGGCTGGGCAGCCTGAGAGTTTGATAAAACCTAGCTAGAAGAGATAACTCATTCACAAAGCAAAAAAAAGGGGCTGCATTCGGCCTCAAAATCCAAATTCCAGCCCCAAACTCTCCTCTGTGGGAGGAAGAAAGCAGCTGGCCAAAAGCGGAGGGTGGAAGGCTCTTGACATTTTTCAGGTTGACCGTCAGAAACACAACCTGGGAAACCCAAAAAGTCCCCTCTTGAAACATCCCCAGACACCTCCTCACATGATAGGGAGCTGAGAGCTGATCGTGGTGGAGATGGGCTTGCACAGGCTCCTGGAGCAAAAAGGGAGCACAGAATCCAACGTTTATCCCTCTTCTAGGTTCTGGCATCTGCGCGTGAGGCAGATAAGAGTGAAATAAGTCTTCTCCAGGGGACTGGAGACAAGAGGCTCTCTTGAAGTGCTTCTTCCCATGGACAGAATTGCTCAGCGGGACCCAAAGCAGCAGCGGTGACATTTGGGGTGGGATGAACAGGAGAGAGGCAGAATGAAAATGGCAAAATAGGAAACGGCAAAATACCTTCAAAAATAAAGCAGAAAAAAGTAGTTCTGGGAGCAGATGAAGGAATTGGTGCCTCCCCCTTGGCTCCCTCTGGCTTCACCAGCTGCATCCACTCATCACCCCAGCTGCCTCCACTTTACAAAATCCCTTCTCCAGACCAAGCAAATCCAATATTTCCAGTCCCTAACTGTGTGCCTTTGACCCTTCTACTTCCACCTACCTCCACCAGGCTCCTCCCCAGAAGGAGAAGTGAGAAGAGCCCTCAGTGCTTAAGGGGTCTTCAATAAAACCAAAGTTTTATTTCTTGGCAAAAGGAACCCTCACCACAGGTTCCATCACAGGTCTTCAAGCGCCTGGTCCCAACACCTGAGGTCCCCTTCTTGTGCTGCTATTGAGCATCTCTTGGATCAGCCCCACCTGAGGTAGATCTTGGACACCACCAGCACCCAGTGCCCAAAGGGATCTTTTCTTGGGGGTTTTAGGACTGTACAGCTTCTTCTCATTCCTAGAAGATCCCGAATTCCTAGCACAGATCCCCCAGATGGTTATTCCATCCCTCTTTGTCCTGGAGAGGAAGATGCTGCCAGTGTGGGCTGTCACCTGGACCAGGCTGGAAGATCTCACTGGAGCCCAAGAGCAGCCAGGTCACACTTCCTCACCCTGGAAATAATCTCCCTGCTGCATCCCTAGGGATGAAACGCCAGCGATTCACGTTTCATCCGGGAGAAAAGCGAAGAGCTAAACATCTCCTCCCTTGACAGAGAGATGCAGAGCCCTGGAATTCCTGTTTATGAAACTGCAATCAGTGCAAGCACAGATGATGTGGAATCAGTCAAGAGTAGGAAATTGCCATCAGAATTTCTCTCTTTTTTTTTTTCTTTTCAAATAATAAAAAAAAAAAAAGCAATTTAAACCCACTGTGGCTGCTGAGCTTTCACAAAAGCTCTCCAAGCCTTCATGTCTGCGTTGTGTGTCACCACAGAAGACACACGAGACTCGGTGAATTCCCCCGAGTTAATTTGAATTATGCCACGAAACAGATGTGTGCTCTGGTGCACGGAGAACCTTTCTTTCCTCTTCCATCTCCAAACGACTCCTGCCTCATCCCATTAGCTCTTCCTATCCCGCTGCATCCCCTGACGTGACGTAACGAGCCCTGACACGCTCATAGATCACCGGGAGAGACGGCAGCAACTCCACGCGACGCGGGAAGAGCAGGAGTTGTGCTGCAGGTTTGATGGGAAGCTGGGGCTACCGTCTCAAATTCGGGAAAGGAGAAATTCCCCTTCCCGAGCCAATTAAAATTTTGCAATCAGGCAGACTGTAGGAACGAAGGCGGAATTAATCTGCGAATCATCTGGAATTTCACCCCCTGGGCTCGGCTCCCAGCTTGTGGGAAGGGACACAGACTGAAGCGGAAGCTTTGCGAGCAGGAAGAAATCATTGCGGAACACCCAGCCCGGCCTCTTTGTGTTGGGGTACAAATTCCTCCACCAAGCCCAACAAGCTTGGTGATGGGGAGGAATTTGCCACTGCAGGATGGATATAAACCCAGCACAGAGCTGAGAAAAGTGCACAAGACCCTTTGGAGACACCTCTTCCCGTGGTTAAACCCTACTTATGTCCGGAAAGCAGTCATTTGATGCCCAATTCCCAACTTCAGTGCCTGGCTGGGCCTTCTCCTGCTCGGTTCACAGAATCCCAGATTCCCAGAATCCCAGAATGGTTTGGGTTGGAGGAATCCTTAAAGCTTGAAGCTCGTTCCACCCCCTGCCATGAGCAGGGACACTTCCACTATCCCAGGTGGCTCCAAGCCCCATCCAGCCTGGCCTGGAACACTTCCAGGGATGGGCGCGGGTTGAGGACACCTCTACATCAAGTTTTTCCTTCCCACTCCTGCCACGCTGAGCATGGATGACCACGGCCATGGAGGAGACACCCTTGGGCACAACCTGCTGTCGATTTCCTCGGTTCTCCTCCACTAGAACACACAAATTTCCCCATTTCTATTGTTACCATGACCCAAACTAACCCCAAATACACGAAAGTGCATTTGCACACCCACCCCTCTCTTGTGGGGCTGCACACTCAGAGTCACATTCGATGTCCCCCTTTAGGTAAGTTGCTCTGAGAAGAGCTCAGCATAAGGCGAATTTTCCAGTCACTCTCTGCATCACATACAAGGGAAAGGGGAAAAAAAAAATAGCCCAATTTTACAGCATTTCTGGAAAAGGAATGCAGGGAATGCGTCGTAAACACTCCCCCCCGCCAAAGAGGTGGTAAATTGAGCCCTGAGTGTTTGAAACACTGGATTTGGGAGAACTGGTGGGAATTACTGGGGGGCGTTGAGCCTCTTTCAGTCAAATTTTTGTTCTTCCCGTTCCTCAGTTTCTTTTTATTGCATTTGAGATGACGAGGGAGTTGTTTCTCTGCCTGACTCTCCTGCTGTACCCCAGAACGGAGAAGCAAGGAAAAACCTGTGGCTGTGTATTTATTTATTGTCGCTGGCTCCAGGATGGCTCCGCTCCAGGGAATCCCAGCCCAAACCATTCCCAAGGGTCGCTCTGCAGAGCACCTTTCTGCCTGTCGCAGGGAAGGAGGGCGTCTTCCCACCTTGGGAAGATCTTTGTCCAGAGACAAGGAAACAAACAAAGCACCCAGCAACTTTTTTTCCCCTTAGTGAAAATATTTTAACGATCCCAGATGAAAGAGCCAAGCCTGACAGGGCACATTACGTGTGCTTTTCATGGATTTGGTTTCTGGGCTGAGGGAAGGAATGCTGAGCACTTAGAATGCTGTTTCCCCCTGTACAGAAACACTGAATTAGCATTTCTGCGTTGCTCGGTGCAATATTGCTACGTGCAGGACACTACAGGACAAGCAAAAACCCGAACAAAATGTCCTTATAAAACTGCACAGTGCTTGGTTTTCTTTCGTTAATCCCCCGAGTTCACCACTTGTTCCATCTGCTGATGGGAACAAGGCTCCCCTCCACAGAGCCCTTTGTCAAAAACCTCTGCTCTGCTCTGCAAGATCCGAGTGGAATCAGGGGCCATTGGCCAGCTGGAAACAATGATCCCAAAGGGTGTCTGGAGATACTTCAAGGCCAGGTCGGATGGGGCTGGGAGCAACCTGGCCTGGGGGAAGGTGTCCCTGTCCATGGCAGGGGGGTGGAATGAGATGATCTTTAGGTCCCTTCCATCCCAAACCACTCTGGGATTCTGTGACTGCCTGGTGTTTCATTTTTGGGGCCATTTTCCTTAAGACTGGCTTTAAAGTGCAGCAGGAACAATCAAGGGTTAACAAGGTTAGGCACTGTGTCCAGATTAGTATTATCAGATGACCCGAAGGGAGGGTTGTATTAAAAAATGCCTTAATTAAAAAATACAGGTCAGAACCAGTTTAAGCTCCCGACCCGCGGTTACGTTCCCTAATTAGAAGGCTCGGACACATCCCTCAGAGTGATGGATGAGCCGTGGCTGCCTCGTGGCACCACGCGGAGAGACGGGACACGGCTCCCCAGGCGCGGGGCTCGCGCAGGATCGCGCCAGTTCGCTTCATTCCAATTCTCCTCTCTTTTCTTCCTGCCTGGAAATTAGTGGGCCGCAGGCGTTCAAGGAGCTAGAAATCATCCATCCAGACAGCCCCTCACCGAAACTTCCAAGCACAGTCCTGGGCCCTATAAACCCCACCAACTCCGATTCCAGCACGTTTCACCAGGTGGTTTCAGGTGAAACCAAACCCCTTCTCAGCAACACCATCGCAGTTCCCTGCTGGAGGAGGGTGAACCCTCCCCGTGAACCTCACCTGAGTGGTCCTGCTTGAAATATCCACCCGGCATTAGGGCAAAAGTGCTTTTCCACTCAAAAAAAAAAATCATCTCAACGCTTGTACAGAAGAACTGGAGAAGACCACGAGTACAAAAGAACCGGAGAAGACCACGAGGAAGTGTCAGGAAATAGGGTGAGGAGCTGAGTGTCTCACCCTGGATGAATAAAGACCTTCAGCGCCGGAAAGGAGGGAAAACGCATCTTCTACATTACAGTTTAGAAGCCAGAAAACAGATTGCGCCCTCAGTAAAAGTTTAAACCCTTTCCCCTCAAAAAACCCCCAAATCTCCAAACAAGCAAAAAACCCCAAACAAACAAAAAAACCAAAACCAAACAAAACCTTTTAAAAAAATTCTTTTTATAATTTTTTTACTTCAGTATAACCCATCAGAAATTCAAGTAACTTACATATTTCGTTTATCTGCTGCCCTAAGTAGAGATTTTGCTACACAGTTCGCAATTCCTTTGGGAGAGCAAATTGGTAATCTGACGGAGAAAGCCACAAACAGGAGAAGGCTTTCCGAATTAGAGGGGAAACAAAAGCATTTCCTTCGAAACAAGGCTCGTGACTTGGCTATTTCAGCGTGCAGGAAAATTTAGGGGGTGCTTGATAGGTATTTCAGGTAAAAGGGAACGGGGACGGTCCAAGAGACACTTGGTTTGTTCGGGATTCGCTTTGCCACGCTCTGTGTGGGTCTCCATTAAAGGCCATAATTGCCGTCCTCCTTCATCTGCATAATGAAAACAGATGAGTTCTCAGGGCCCCCCGAGAGCCACCTCCATCCCTTCTCATGCCGGAGGAGGAGAGGGAGAGGTGCTCTCCACCTCCTCGTCAATCCACGCCGGCGACAACAGCACAGCTCTGCTGGGATCAGCATCGGGACGCACCGGCCGATCCACCCTGGATCCATCCTGCCCCCCATTCCCACCAGCTCTGGGCAGCGACCCCCACAGCGAGGTTCACCACGGCATCCACAGGGCAGGGAACATCTCCATCGGGAGCGATTTGTGCGGCCCTAATCGCTGATCGGAGCCACGCGGGCCCTGCTTTGACAGATCGCGCCTTCCCCTGTAATCCCCGCTCCCTTTGTGATCCCCACCGGCTCCAGCCCGTGCCTGGGGAGCCCTACAAGCGAATTGTCAAGCGTGACCGAGGGACAACGGGGTCTGGGGAGGCTCCAGCATCCCAAAAAAACGGGGGGAAAACAAAAGGGGCGGCATCTCCTTTTGGAGAGCATCACCCGGGTGTCCGCAGGGATCAGGGCAGGTTTTCTTCCATCCCGGATTTATTGGTGGAGAAGAGCTCTCTGAGGAAGCCTGCGGGGCTCCTGGTTCTCATCTCCTCCTCCCCGCAGCTGCGGCATCGCTCAGATCCCATAAATCAGCAGGAGCAGCCGGGAGAGGGAAGTGTAAATAGGCCAGCGGAGGGGTTTTGAGGCTGAAGGGCAAGCCCAGCCCTGACAGGCACCCTGACACATCCTCTTCCTCGGGAGGGAGGGATGGAAGGGGTGCAGGCAACGTCAGCCTCGGGATGCGGGATTCGGGGACGGGCCGATGCTCCGGGTGCCTGCGGATCAGACGGGGAGATGCCCCAGCCTGATCCGCTTCCCACGGGCTGACGTTTGGATTTAGCAGCTCCCCGCTATTTAATCGCCTCAAATCCCGCTCCCATCCCGTAGATCCCGGGGATTTAAAAGCCAGCAGAGCTCCAGCAGGACGGCGGCACTGGCAGTAAGGATGGTGAGGGTAAAACGGGGAGAGCTGAGAAATCCCAAATGCCACATCAGAGCATCCTGTGGGATGAGGGAGAGGAGGAGGAGGAGGAGCGCCGAGAGCAGAGCACCGAGGCCTTTAATTCAAAACTCTGCTTTGGTACCTGTGCCTTAAAATCTTCTGTTCTTGTGGGTGACAAGCCAGGTTTCCTCTCATAAAGGGGGAATAAATCTGTCTAAACTGCCTCTTTAAAAGCTGGGAACTGAAAAGGAAGAACCCACACACATTTATATTTAAAATTCCGGGATTTTAAACGCTGCTCCTGCGCTAAGGGAGACCAGGATAGTGCTCCAAGGGGAAGCTGATTCCTGGGGGCTTCATGGCTCATCTTGAGCATTCTGCAAATCAAAATAAATAAAATGAAATTATTTGCAATGATGCTGAACCCCAAAGGGAATTTCCAAGAGCTTCCCTGGAGCATTTGCACTCCGAGTGCCACCCAAGGGAGCGGCAGGACCCGCATCACGAGGATTTGCCCCACAACACCAGTTCTTCCCCGGGCAGAAGATCCTCCAGCTTTTCCCCTCTCTCCCATCCTGCTTCTCCTCACCTCACATTTTGGCTTTCCTGGGACTGCTTCTCCCCTGGAGCAGCAGACAGGAGGAATGTGGCACACCAGGGTTGTTTGGATGAAGCAAGAAGGGGGGATTACCGTGAGCTTCCTGATGGAAAACCGGCAGCACCGCTGGCTCCGAGCTTGGTGCGGGGTTCTGCAAGGAAGAACTGGACACAGGGGAGGTAAAAACTCCAATTCCCCAAACGGATCAAGGTACTGATGCTCCGGGAGCGGTGATTAGGCAGGGTGCCAATCCATAGCTGTGTTTCCAAAAATAACTGAGTCAAAAGTCCCTAAACATCAGGAATTTCACCGCATGGCCTCCAACCCAGCAAGGAGCCAGCACGGCAGAGCCTGGAGTGATGGTGGGACTGGTGTCCCTGGCTCTGGTGGCCCTGGGAGCCAGCCCCAAGGAGCATGGCCTGTGCCACAGCCCAGGCAATCCATCCTTTACCCGATGCCCCCCTGCAAGTATTTTTCCTGCTGGTGACAAGCAAACCAAGGGAGAGAGAAGGATTGAAAGGCACTGAAGGTTAAGTTCAGCTTGCTGCTGTATCCCCTGACCCCGTAAGCCAGGCCTTGAGCATGCCAACAGGGAAAACAGGTGGAGAGGGATAAATCCTCACCCATCAACCCCCCCCCTGGAGGCTCCTTGTGCTGACAAACGCTGTTCCCCACTGAGAGTAATTTTAGGTTGTTGTGCTGCCTCACAAGGGGAACTGGAGGAGCAGCTCCGAGCTCTGCTCTCTGTGACAGGGACAGGACCCAGGGAAGGGCTGGAGCTGTGTCAGGGCAGGGTTGGGTTGGAGATCAGGGAAAGGTTCTTCCCCCAGAGGGTGCTGGGCACTGCCCAGGCTCCCCAGGGAATGGGCACGGCCCCGAGGCTGCCAGAGCTCCAGGAGCATTTGGACACCAGGGTGGGATTGATGGGGTGTCTGTGCAGGGCCTGGGGTTGCATCCATGATCCTTGTGGGTCCCTTCCAGCTCCGGATATTCCATGATCTATGATATCTCTCTCCACAGCATCGCTGTTTGCTCTGCAAGCAGGGGATTTTATAGGGAACGAAGGTAAAGCAATCCAACTGTGAAACTGCTCTTAAAACCCACCAGAAACAGGCACAGAGCTGGAACAGCACTTCCTATCCCTTAACCTTCCTTGAATTCCAGTGCCCAGAGGGTGGGAGATGCCAGAGGTCCAGAGGAGGGGAAACAGGAGTGGATGCTGCAGCTGTTCCTGCAGATACGCACGGCATCAGTCAGGATGAAAAACCTGGAGAGGTTTCCTTCCCGAAGATCACTGCTGGAAGAGGTTTTCCTCCTCTGCCAGCAGTCTGCTCCTGCTGCCCCACATCTGGCTGTGCACTTAGGCGGCAGCATTTGGGGAAAATCCCGAGGACTGTGCATTTTCCATGGCGCTGCAGGCTCAGCGCAGGCAGCTGGGGCAAAACAAGGTCTGTGACGTGCCACACTATAAATTTTCTCAACTTTGCTCAGCCCTTTGCTTAGCTGAGGTAAAACCCAGGATATAAAGTGACTCCAGGGTTGGGGTTTTTTTTTGTTTGGAGATGCAGAATCATCTACGTGGAAACACCTGCAAGGCTCAGCACTTTCCCCTGAACAGCCCCAGGAGGAGAGTCCAGCCATCAAACCGAGGCTTTAGCACAATTCCCAGAGAAATCTTGTTCTTCCAGGGGTAGGGTTTTACTTCTTGAAGTGATAACCCATAATCTCGTTAGCTTGGCTCCTTCAGTGATGCAGAATATCTGCCTCGCAAAGGAGGCAGGGATTTGGGAAGCAAGCCTGCATCCTCATTCAACACGGGCAGTGGTTTTTTTCCAGCCTTCTCCTGTTCCGACAAGGCATCAGTATGTACAACGCGTGCTCTGGAGCTGGTTTGGTCTAATCCTCCTTTTTTGTTTGCTTTGCAGCTTTTAAACCAGGCCAGGATAAGCCCTGCCAAGGGAAATGCCAGGCTGGCTCACGCCAAGCCAGTTACAAGAGCCACAGGCTTTAGTTACGTGTGACAGCACTTCCAGAAGCAAATCCTGCACTGAGTCAGGTGCAGAAGAGCTCTGGGATGGGTTTCCATCACCAGAGACAGGTTTTCCATCACCGGTGACAAGACAGGTCAGGGAGAACCAACAAGAAGTCAGGATAAATAAACCCTTTCCCAGAGCCATGATTATTTTTAATTAAGCATCTAAAAAAAAAGTTGGCAGCCTTTCTCAGCCATTTCACAGCTTTCAAAGCATCAGTTTTTCAAGCCAAGTTGTCCAAAAGTCTCATTATCAGTAACTCCAACTATCTGCTTAAAAAAAAAAAAGGCAGTTAAAATTTACTTTGACATTAATAGAGACAAAAAGCACTTCTAAATTTACACCTATTTTACCTTGGGGGAAAAACGTCCAAACTCCACATTTTGAAGCCACGTTTGAATTCAAATTATTCTCCTTTTCGTATGTAGAAAATACCGGTGATTGACACCAGAGTGATTGAAACCAGAGTTTCAAACGAGTCTTTTATGAGGTGAAGACAAAGAAAAATTTGCTTTTAGAAAAGACCATTTTTAACAGACGAAAACAACGCCATAAAATAGGTGTCACGGCAAGCAACCGGCAAAGTGAGTTCTGAAGGGTATAAAATAGTGAAACAGAGCTCAGAAGACATAAAAAGGAGAACTGGCATTTATCTGGAAAATCGGGATATCCGTTACCAAGCACCTGTTTGGTCTCTCTAACTCTGGAGAGCTCCCCAAGCTCAGGTCACTGCTGTGCCGTGGGACTGCAGAGTGGAGTCACCGCGGAATAATTCCCTCAGCTCAGCTGCAGAGAGCAGGAACGTGTGAATTCCCTCCCTCTTGACAAGCTCTGCTGGGATATTCAGCCTGGAGCGAAGCTGTGGGAGTAAAACCAGGAGAGGGAAGGGAATGCAGCATCTGGCAGGTGCCGCAGGGTTTGCTCGTTTGTTCACACCAGGGAAGGCCGGGAGCATTCCCAGAGCACCACGGAAAACGCTCTGGTTTGGGGGTTTATTCAGTGTTTGCCTCCTCAGCAAACTGTGCAGACTTTCTGTCTCTTTGCAGCCTCCAAACTCTGGCATCCTGGAAAGGAGTCAAAGGCGAGGCAGAGCTGCTCGTTAAGGTGGGACCAAAGGAGATGCAAATCCGCCCCGGGGACTGCCAGGAATTGCTGGCCAGGCCCTCTGCGTTGGCTCTGGGAGCCCCCAGCCCCTGCCCAGCCCACAGCGAGCCCTGGGTTCAGGGAGGGGGTTGCCAAGTGGGCACAGACCCAGGGGCTGCCCTGGCTTCCAGCTGCGGGACCTGCTGCTGGCCCCGCTGTGGAGCTGATTCCCTGCAGCTCCATCACTGCTGCTTCCTGCCAAAGCGTGATGGCAGGGAAGAAGGGAGCCTTCAGACGCCCTCAGATCAAACAGATCAGACAAAGAGCTCGGACAGGCTCTCAGGGAATTTAGAATCACACAGTGGGTTGGGTTTAGAAGGGACCTTGAAGCTGATCCAGTCCCACCCCCTGCCATGGGCAGGGACACCTTCCACTATCCCAGGGTGCTCCAAGCCCCGTCCAACCTGGCCTTAGATGCTGCCAGGGATCCAGGGGCAGCCACAGCTGCTCTGGGCACCCTGTGCCAGGGCCTCCCCACCCTCACAGGGAACAATTCCTTCCCAATATCCCATCTAACCCTGCCCTCCAGCAGTTTGAAGCCATTCCTCCTTGTCCTGGTGCTGCAGGCCTTTGTCAAAATTTGTTGAGCAGCTTCTGGACAAGTTTTTACTGTGGGGAAACAAGCAAACAAACAAACAAACAAACAACCCCCCCAAAAAACCAACAAACCAAACCAAAAAAAACCCCAAAAAACCCAACAAAAAACCCAACAAAAAACCCCCAAACAAACAAAAAACTCAAAACAAACAAACAAACAAAAAACCAAACAAAACAAACAAAGCAACAACAACAAAACACACAAAAACCCAAAACAACAACAACAACAAAAAAACCCAAAACAAAAAAACCCACCAAACTTCCTAGGGATGCAAAATCCCAGGTCTTGTAAGAAGTACGGATCTGTGACCATTTTTGCGTTTCACTCCGTTTCTCCAGCTTTGGGCTGTGTGACACATCCAGCAGCTCCTCCATTAGCCCGGCATGGAAGTTATTTACCTTTCAGAAAACCACAAAATAGTCCAAAGCAGCTATTGGCACCAGACGTCCTTGGGGCTGGAGGGCCAGACAACCCAGAGCCGGGGTGGGGAAACTGTAAATGATATTAAGCAGATTCCTGGATTTCGGGCATCATCTGCTGGGTTTCGAAAGTCAAGTCTCCAGCCAGCAGGATCCCAGCACAATTCCAGAGGCGCTGCATCCCCAGCCGGCACAAACCAGAGCTCTGCTCAAGTCAGTGGCATTGCAGCCACTCTCTTCGACCCCCAAAATTTGCAGCTCGGCATCCTGTGATCCCAACAGCACTCTGCTTACTCCAAGACAATCCCAGTCTTGGCAGGAATGCCCCTCTGTTTAAGTGGAAACGTTCCTGATGTTGTGGTTTTCCGTCTCCAGTTACCAGGAAGATTAAATTCCGCCGTGGGTGAGGGTGACTGCTGCCTTCAGACTTGCTGAGGTGCTCTCAGAGAGGGGGACAGGGAAGACCAGGGAGAGGAGAGGAGGAAGGAGGCTCTGCAGACACAGAATTGTGGAATTGCTAAGGTTGGGAAAGACCTTCAAGATCATCAAGTCCAACCACCAACCCAGCACCGCCACCACGTTCTCAAGTGCCACATCCACGTGTTTTTGGAACACTTTCAGGGATGGCGGCCCCACCATTTCCCTGGACAGCCTGTTCCAAGGCTTGACCACACTTTCCGTGAGGAAATCTTTCCTAATATCCAGTCTAACCCACCCAATGCTCAGCTAGCATGAGGAAGCACCCTTTCCCTCAGGGATTCCAGCCTGCCCAGGGGTCCAACAGACCTTCCAGAAGTGCTCCAGATGCTTCTGTTTCGGCAGCCCAGTGGGAAAATTCACAAGGGAATTTTTCCTCATCCTCCTGCCCTCCACTTCCAACAAGTGCACGTGAAGGCACACAGGCTTGAGTTTCCTTCCCATTCTCCCCCCCTGGATGCAGCAAGACTTCCTCCAAGGATGAGTTTAAGCCTCCAGACCAAGCTCTGAGGCAGATCATGGCTATTTACCAATTTATTTTGTTTTTCAACCTCTTTTGCTGATAGCTCTGTGTACTGGGGTGTGACTTAGAGCCAGCAGCAATAATGAACTCACAGTATAACACCCCTCGGGAGAGAGCACGGGAATTTGGGGTACAGAAGCTCTCCTCAGGCAGAGGAGATTTGGATTCAGTCAGTTTGGATTCAAGCAGACCAGCACACCGAGCCCTTCGCATCCCACACATTTATTTTTTCCATGCTTTCCACAGGCAATCCCTGCCAGGATTTTTCGGAGGTTTAATCAGCGCTCAGCCTCTTTAAGGAGCTGTCTCTGAGGGACGAGATTCAGCAGAGTGATAATTTTGGCTGCTTAATCCGGGTTGATTAATTTTAACAGTCTGCTTAACAATAGATACCATGTGGCCACAGCCAGAGAAGTTTCATGGCCTTCATGGAGATTTAAAGTAGGTGTGAAACGCTTCAAAAATGCGTCGTTGCTGCAGGAGAGGTAAAAGCTCCATTGCCCTAATGAGGGAACGGACTGGCCCGGGTTCCAGAGCAGTGATTGCCCTTCTCTGAAAGGTCACTCAGCGGCACCAGATCCCTGGGTTTCTTTTAGAAAGCTGCAGAGGAAAGGACGAGGTGATCCAAGAGGATCCGGATCGGTTTTCTGAACTTCTGCACCGCCTTAAGGAGAAGAAATTTAGGTCCTTCTCTCAGCCTCAGAGCGCAACCTCTGCGAGGTGTTCAACTCAAGGAGTTACCAGACTCTGAGAGAGAGAGACACCTCTTAATTAGAGAATCCCAGACTGGTTTGTGTTGGGAGGGACCTTAAAGCCCATCTCATTCCATCCCCATCCCACTATCCCAGGTTGCTCCAAGCCCCGTCCAACCTGGCTTCGGGCATTTCCAGGGATGGGGAGTCCACACTGTTCGTGATGTTTTAATGTTTCTGAGACAAACAACCCCCGTGGAATGTCTTACCTCACATTATAGGACACAACAAGGGCGTTTCTGGAATACATTTTGCGACTCGGAATTGCAGACGGCCAAGGAAAAGGTTTTGAGATGAGCTAGTAACAAAATCATTTTGCATTCCTAAATCAGTGCGTGTGCAGGTTTTAAATTACATTTTTTAAAAGTGATCTTTACTCCAACAGTACGGTGGATTATTTATGAGTAGCTGAGGGTCCAAGACCAGAGCTGGCTCAGGTGTTGGGTCTCTTCAAGCCACAGTAATGCCAATATTTTTGGAAAACAATGTCGTATTTAGTCCAGCTAGAAAGCAAAGAATTCCAGAACTGAACTCGCATGTAGGAATTTGGTTTTGAGACAATCCTGCTTTTTTCCACATTGAGCAACCTGGTTTAGTGGGAGGTGTCCCTGCCCTTGGCAGGGGGTGGAAGGAGATGGTTTTTATGGTGCCTTCCAACCCAAACCACTCTAGGATTTACGGAGTTTTTTACAGCACTGTTTAGGTCTGAACACCAAACTTTGGTGACAGCACTGAACTTGAAATCCTTGGTGCTCGTCCACCTACAATCATCCAAGTTTTATACATAAAATATATTTTTTTAGTATTTTATGCATAAAATCAGCATCGCTCCAAAGGCACAAGCCAGGTCAGCCCCTCTCCACCGAGGGATTCGTTCCAGTCCAGCCTTCCCGTTGTGCTTCCATGCACTTATTTTCCATCATTTCTTAGAAAAGACGGGCAGAGCGCAGGCACGTGTGTCAGGAGAGGGAAACAGGACGAGGGAACGGAGGAAGCCCATCTCCGAGAAATCGCTGATTGGAATTGCTCCCAAGTTCCCGTTTCCTCCACAAACAAAACAGCCTGCGAAAGTCCAAGCTGGGGTGGATGAAATATCAGCCACGTGCCTGACTTACAGCGCTGGGACTGAGGTTTGGGCACCATTTCAAGACTTTCCCCTAGGAGTCTATCCAAACCCTCATTGCTTCTGATGTGGAATAATTTGGAAGTGATTTTAGGCTGCCGGCTGGGATAACACAAGGGCTATTGTAAACACACACGCAGCTGATCAGCACCAAACCCACACAAATATGGGCTGTACACACATAAATAACTGGCAAGAAAGAAATACAAGATTAATCAAAAGGCTGAATTAAAGGAAAAGACGAAATCCCTGAGCAGGTCTTGAAAAAAAAACAAATATTGTTTATGGGAAGAGTTATGTTTCACCTCATTTTAATAAATGAAACTTATTTAAATGCAGGCCACTAGATTTAAAGAGCTCCAGCCAGAGCCAGCTGTCATCCAAGTATGGGCAGTGAAGCAAGACCATAATTTCCTTGGATTCTGTTTCAAAAACGCTGCTGCCAGCCAAGAAAGTTGGGAAATTTAGGAGACCGTAAGCAGGGCAGGGAGAATAACCTGCTGGAGATCCAGGAGCCAGCCCGGAGCTCCAACCCTGATGCTTCCCCATCTCTGATTTGAGTGGGAAAGGAGAGGATTGCTCGTTCGGAGTCACGGTTCTCTGGGATAATTTGGGGTTCTCCTCCGTGGTGGCCGGGAAGAAATTCCTCTCACCTGCGAGACATTTCCCAGCTGGTTTCAGTGTGGAATGGTGTTTTGGACCTGCCCAGCTTTCAGGGCAGGCTGATGGGAGCCTGAAAATGGGTGTCTTCAAGGGAAGCCGCAGGCAGACGTTGGCATCATTCACACTACGGGATGGAGAAGCCCTTTCCCAGGATTTCCAGGTAGATCTCTGGTCTGCCTCATGGCATTACATCCTTTATTACTTCTTCCAAATTTCTTGGCAAGTGGATGAACCAGCTCATGCCAACGGGTGAGCAAAGAAGCCAGAGGCAACTTGCAGCAAGTCCCCTTCCTTCTGGAATGCTGAGCATTTTTCCATCCCCTCTGAGAGGTGAGATGGGACAGAGGACAGAACCTCACACCAAGGCTGCTATCCACCATGGCAACTGCTTTACCTGCAAGGAACGGAGTCTCTCCTTATCTGACCCCAAAAGGACTCGAGATCTCCAGGCCTTTCTGTCCATCCTGCCAAGCCCAGGCTGGGATTTAAGGGAAACAACAGCAAACCGGTCTGTCAGGGTTATGGATGTGGAGTTTCTACATCTTGGCACTGGATGGATCTTGAGCGGAACCGTTCCACGTGTTGGTGGGGAGAGCGAACCTCGCTCCCGAAACGGGACAGCAGAAAGGTTTCCCTGCAGCAGTAAACCCATCTGGATAATAACGGAGTGGTACACGATGGCTTTGTGACTGCACCATCTGCAAACAATATTTCCTCGAGCAGGAAGTAGCTGGAAAATGAAGTAACATTCCATGTGGAGAGGCTCGGCTTCTTTGCTCTTCCACCGCTGGCGCTGCTTTGACCAGGCTCATACTCGAAGCAATGCTTAGAATAAACAAAAGGAGTTGTCCAGGCCTTACGTGGGCCTTTGGTAGCCCCCGTAATCACAGAGCTCATGGGTTGGGTCCCACTGGCAGGCCAGGACTGATCAGAGCCCTCTGGATGGGATCCCCGCTCCAGGCCAGGCTGATTTTCAGGAAATAGCAGCACGCTGACACTGTCTCCTTAGAACAGACTTGGTCCAAAGCCTGTTGAAGTCTAATCACAGTTTCCCCCTCCTGCAGCAGCCTCTGGGCAGAGCAATGTCATCACCTCCTTCTGGCCCATGCACAGGGGCGTTTCCCGAAGGAGAAGACTGGTGCCAAGATTACTCCAGTCAAAATCCGTCACCAGCTATTGTAGAAAGGAAAACAAAGTTCCTGATGCTCAGCACGTCTAAGGCAAAGTGCAGAAAAGGGTGTGAAACAATTAAAGCACCTCATAAAGCACGGAGGGAAGCGGAGAGCATGAATTTTATGTGAGTTCATCATGTACAAGGCTTAATTTAATCAAGATAGCAACCAAAGTGTGACCCTCCACGGGGAAGTCCTCACATCTTTGTCCTTGACCTTGTCTGAAAGGCCTTGCTTAAGCCCTGGAGGCTGTGGGCTGAGACAAAAGAGACTCTGAATGACCCTTTGGTTTGTGACCTGTCCTGATAACCTCGTCAGACGATTTCAAGCACAACTTTTATCCAAAATAAATGTATAGGTTATGCATGAAACAATCAGGATCTTGTCTTTAGTTCCCCCAGGTTCTCTGCTACACAGGAAACCCTCTAACCTGGACTGGGAACAGGTTCAAATTTAAGCCTCCTTTAAACCTAAGATCCTCCAACTCAAGTTGGAGCAGGTTTGTCAGAGAAGCTGTGGCTGCCCCTGGATCCCTGGAAGTGTCCAAGGCCAGGTTGGATGGGGCTTGGAGCAACCTGGGACAGTGGAAGGTTGTCCCTACCCGTGGCAGGGGGTGGCATGGGATGGGCTTTAAGGTCTCTTCCAACCCAAGACTGACAAGGAACACACAGCCTGGAGCTGGGATCATTTCAGGAAGCGATGATCTCCCCAGGGCCTATAAACAGAAACATTAAGGAGACTCTCTCCAGACCCCAGTGACTCTTTTTTTTCTCATGTGAGAAACATTAGGAACACGTGGGCTGCAAAGTCGTTATCATCATCCACAGGAAGATAAGGAACATGGATTCAGCTCAAGGCTCAGGAGAACTGGACAAGCATCCTTCAGCAAGCCAAGGGTTAGAGGCAGTGGGAGCAGGGGGTGAGGGTTCATGCACATCCTTTGGAGGGGCAATTAGCAGAAGAGCCAAAGAATATTCTCAAAGTTGGAATAAATTAAGACACTGGATATTTTCCTGGGATGCCCTGTAACTTGATGGCATCCAAAGCGCTAAGAAAACCAAGGTCCTGCCAAGATGGCATCACTGGGCAGTTTAGCTTGGAGATTAGGAAAAATATCTTGAAAGGGTTGTCCAGCCCTGGCACAAGCTGTCCAGGGCAGTGGTGGAGCTGCAATCCCTTGAAGGGATTTAAAATCCACGTGGATGTGGCACTTGGGGACACGGGTTGGTGGTGGCCTTGGCAGTGCTGGGGGAATGGTCGGACTCCATGATCTCAGAGGGCTTTTCCAACCTTCATGATTCTCTGATTCCATTAAATTCCAGCAAGAGAGCAACCACCTCACCGACAGCCAGGAGTCAGCGCAGAGGAGGAACCGAGAGAGGCTTTCAGGACAACAAGACGAAGAAACACATTTCTGATTTCCCTCAGAGCTCTCTTGTCGTGGCACGGAACAGCAGAGAGGACAGTTGGATTCCTGCTGCTCCCAGCAGCCATCCGGCTGAAGGACCACAGACAGGAGACAGCAATGGACGTGGTTCCAGCCTCACCCTCCTGCGGTGATCACTTCGCATGGTCCCAGCTCCGTTTCCCCCCAGTTCCATTTGTGCTGGTGAGGGCACTGAAAACACTGACCCTGCTTCCACGAAGCCAGGCTCTGAGGCTGAGGTCAATCCCAGCTGGAACAAGCAATCCCATAACACCAGATGTGTGTCCGAGGCAAAGAAAAGCAGCACTCCTGCTCCTCACCCTTCCAAAATGTCTTGTGGGACCTTGGGAACGTCACTTACGGGGGAATGTGACGAAGGCAGGTTAGGTGCGTGCCAAAAGGGGTTTGAAAAGGTTTGGGTTTGTTTTTTTTTTTTGTTGTGGTGTTTTGTTTCTTTTAAGGACGTTTTTTGGCAAAAATTAACATTCTTTCAACACGCTTTCCTCTGGAAAGTTCAACCTGCAAAAATCATTGCATATCAACATTGGGAAATGCCTGGTCAGGTCTAATTAGCATTATAATTCCAAGACAAAGGGGCTTGGCTCCATGGAGCTCAGCACATGTGCTTTCACATCGGACACTGCTCCCTCTGAAACACTCAGAAATTCCCTCTGCCCTTTTCCAGCATCTCTCATGATGCTCTGGATCACAGGACTTCAGGCCAGCTGTGGATTACGAGTCCTGACCCCACTGCCAGGTCTTTGCACAATCTGAAAGGGAGGAAGCTCTACCAGTAGGAATTTAGTGAAAAAACTTCTGCCTGGGGAGAAAAACTGGGAAAAAGGGAAAAGGGGTAAAGCACACGGCTTGTTGCAGGGTGGAAGGCACAAATGTTCAAGCTGCCATAGTGTATTTTTCACTGCAAAGTCAAACACAAATCCCAAGAAGCAAGAAATCCTTCCCTGTGAGGGTGGGGAGGCCCTGGCACAGGGTGCCCAGAGAAGCTGTGGCTGCCCCTGGATCCCTGGAAGTGCCCAGGGCCAGGTTGGACAGGGCTGGGAGCAACCTGGGATAGTGGAAGGTGTCCCTGCCCATGGCAGGGGTGGAACTGGATGGGCTTTAAGGTCCCTCCTGATGCTAAACCCCCCAGTTTGAGCCCGGGCTGCTCAGAAACACCTACCTGAAGGCCCTCGGTGCTCAGCCAGCTTTTCCCCACACTGTGATGACAGCACGAGCCGTTCCCAGCGCTGGCAGCCCCCCAGGGTCATTAGCAGTTAACAACCCCAGCACTTTTGAGCTCAATATCACAGCATCTGAGGGCCTTTCAAGAGTTCAGAAGTATTTAAGAGTTTGGTTTGCTTTGGCTCTGGAGAGTCCAAGCTGGAAACCCGTGTGGCTTGATCCCGGACACTCCTTGTAGGGAGAGAGGGATGGTGCTGGGTGATGAAGAGGCAGAACCTCAGGCCACTTTAATGGCTCCAAGATCAAGCAGGTTGAATAAATGTGGGAGGTGAGCAGGGAGGCCTGGACAGTTTCCAGTTTTGGACTTTGGGCCCTCATTTCGTGAGGTGTTTCCAGGGAGGATCTGTGCTGAACTGCTGCATCTTGCAGGGAGTTCACTGAAGCCTCGACTTTCATGGAATCACGGAATTCCTAAGGTTGGAAAAGCCCGCTGAGATCATGGAGTTCAACCCTTAACCCAGCGCTGCCAAGGCCACGACCAACATGTGTCCCCAAGTGCCACATCCATGTGGCTTTTACATCCCTCCAGGGATAGGGACTCCACCACTGCCCTGAGCAGCCGTGCCAGGGCTGGACAGCCCTTTCAGTGAAGAAATTTTTCCTAATCTCCAGTCTAACCCTTCCCTGGCCCAGCCTGAGGCCGTTCCCTCTCCTCCTGTCCCTGTTCCCTGCGAGCAGAGCCCGACCCCCCCCGGCTGCCCCCTCCTGTCAGGGACTTGTGCAGAGCCACAAGGTCCCCCCTGAGCTCCTTTTCTCCAGGCCGAGCCCCTTTCCCAGCTCCCTCAGCCTCTCCTGGGGCTCCAGCCCCTTCCCCAGCTCCGTTCCCTGCCCTGGCCACGCTCCGGCCCCTCCGTGTCCCTGTGGCCGGAGGGCCCAGAACTGGACACAGCCCTCGAGGGGCCTCAGCGGGGTCTGCGCAGGGGCCAGGCCCTGCCCTGGGGCTGTGGCCACACCATGGCCTTCTTGGCAACCTGGGAACATCACTTTGGTGGTGGTTTCACCCGAACCACAGCTCAGCGGTTACCTGTCACCTGTCCCAGCTCCAAAGCGGTGTCATCAGCTGTAGCCAGATGGAATGTGAGGGTCCTCTGGGCTACATCAAAGCCTCATCCCCTTTCCCTTTCTGGGAGAACCAGAGTGGAGCACCAGCACCGCTCATAACACTCATCTCCGTCCCAGTTATGGTCCCGGAGTTGCTGCACATCTGGAAAAGCACAAAACACCCCATGAAACAACTGCCCTGAGTCGGATGCCTTTGACCTGAGTCATGGAGCAGGACACAGAGGAAAAGGCGAAGGGCATTATTCCAAGGAAGTGTGCAATGAGGAAAACAAACCCAAACCGAAAAAAAAAATCACACCCACCAGGGAAGCTGGGGGTCTCAAGGAACCCCACGAGTCAGAACCACCCACAGCAGCTCAGCTGTCTCTCAGCCTCCCTGCAACTGCAGAGCCAAGACATCCGAGCACGCTTGGACCTCCTGGAAGAAATTCCAAGGCCCGGTGGTGAATTAGTCACGTCCTAACACACTTTCACCTCCACACCTCCAAAGCAGCTCACAGTGTTCTCCTGTTGGCTTCCCAGTGGGATATGTGAGCCTCGGAGGCTTGGGAATGGAATCACACTGCAGCCCTTCCAAAGGTGGCCACCAGCCCACGTCAAGAGGATAAAGTCCAGCTGCCATCGCTTGGACAGCGTTTCTCCCGGTAGTCCCCCAAATCCTTCAACAGGATCAACTGAAATTGATCAGCTTTTTAATGTTTTTCTTCATTTTTATTTCTGAGTGACTCCAGCCAACCAGCGAACACTTCAGCTGTCTACTTTGACTTCCTTGAATCCCCATTTCTGTGGCACAGCTGCATGGTCCTCAAGCTGGTATCCTACAGATACCCAGTTGCTGTGCTCGGCAGCCCAGCCACCTTTGAATCCTCAATATTAACGAGATTTGTCAGGCAATATCTGCTTTTGTTGGATACTGCCCGCAGCCCAAGGGGACTCTTCTCTTCCCTTTGAATCTGGCAGCACAAGCCCTGCTGCCTGTAGATTTATATGGAGGTACATCAAGTTCTCCTTCCAGTAAATAGCACTGGATAATCAATTCCGAATGAAGATTTGGGGAAGAAAAAAAAAAAAAAACACGTTCTCAGACAGTCCCTCTCAGGGAAGAGTTTTTAAATCGCTTCCAAGTTGCTAATAAAAAAAAAATTTTTTTAAGAACCAAGTAATGACGTGCTAACAGCGCTTCCAATACTTGGTGTCTTCCCAAAGCCACAGCTCACGAGGGTTAACACGCGAGCCCGAGGAACTGTGTGAGCTCCTGAGCCTCCTGTCTGCAAAAAAAAAGAACATTTCAGCGGTCCCAGAGACGGGTCAAACCAACATGTCCCAAGAATCACACAGGTATTGCTGAGCTCGCCTTGGAATGACAGGAATCTGCTGGAAGAGGTCTCTGGTGCCTGTTCCAGGACTCTTTCCTCCAATTCTTTTTTAAGTCACTGCTTCCAAGAGTTAAAACCCCTCTGGTTTTAGCCAAGCTCTTGTTTCATTTAAGGCATGAAGGGAACAATATTCATCATTCAAAGGAGCCAATGCTGCTTCGTCCCTGCTCCTATTTTTGTCCTCTGCTTCTGGACAGGAGCGTCCCTTCCCTGTGCTAATTAATAGAGGGACAAAAGCACACCTTGGGGTTGAGAGCTTCACAGAAAATTTAATTACAGATCCTGACTTTCTAATTACCCTGCGAGACTCTCACATTATCTGCCACAGGATCCCCGCAGGCTTTACCTGGCTGGAAAGAAGCAAGAGATTACTTTAAAGGCTGGAGTGGAAGCTGATCTCTGGACAAAACCTAAGACCTAGGAAGGGCCACCAAAAACCTCCACAGTGATGGCAGCAGGGGGGACATGGACAGGTCAGAAGGAGAGAGAAACACTGAAAGGTCACAGACATCGTAATGGGCTTGCCAGAATGGAAGGGAACGGAGGCTAAGACCTTAAGGAGATAATGAACCTGCAGCATCGGCAACGCGAATTCGGCTGAGCAGCTCTAAGTCCATTAACAGGCTGAGGCTAATTAGAAGGAGATGCAAGACCAGGGCGGAGGGAGAGCTCTCCTCAGACAAGCTGAAAACGTCGATGTGCAAACTGCGCTGCACGTTCTCAGCTCAGCCCTCGGACCTGGGAACACAGAAGTGGCTTAAGATGATCAAGACCACTCGTGTGCTTCCACCTCCGACCTGCGAGCGCTTACGTACTCACTCTGGTATGTGCTGAGCTGGTGCCTCGCGCTCCCCGTCCCATAAATCCTCTTCCCTTCCAGGCTCAAGTGATGGAAAACGCTCTCTGGGCAGACAACACACTCGCTGAACCAGAGGGGAACCGCAGCTGGGGAGGGAAGGCAGAAGGTCGCAGTCTGAGGGACACGAGGGACTCCTCAGTTATAAACCCCAAACTTTTAACCACCAGAAGCTCTCCACAGAACATCCCGGTGGCACCGTGCACCTGGGGATGCACGACTGAATTCCATGGGTTTTACCAGCACCACGGGAGCTCACGCTGCCTGGTCCTACTTCTCCTCCATTCCCAGGGTGCTCAGAGCACAGCTCCCAGTTTAAAGAGGAACCATTCATTAAGGAGGCACTGGTCCACTGTAGGAGTTGTATTTCTCAGTGCATTCAAGGCTTTGCCAGCCAACTCCATAAATCAACCTGCTGGAAAAATTGCCTAAAAAAAGGGGAAAAAAAGACAACCAAATGTCGTGTCAGCAACACAACCATGCAAACAGGAATTCCTCATGTACTCCCATGGCCTTTTATAGCCCGTATTACAGAGGCGCTGCTCTGCTCCTTGAAAATTGTCTTTAAAAATACCCAATGAGATTTAAAAAAAAAAAAAAAAAATTCCTGAGTGACTGTCACGGGGAAACAAAGCAAGAAAAGGGGAGGAAATGGCAAGTTGTGGGCCACTGTTGGTGGGCACTTGAATGGGAGCCCCGTGCTTGACACCAGCGTGACTACGAACAAAACCAGAGCCAAGAGCTATTTGTCAAGGGGCACCAATGCACACAAGCGGTGAGAACCTGGCCCTGCTGTACAAATGTGTCAGGGACTTTTCTGTGGGGCCGTGCCGAGCCCCCTGATGGATCGCTGTGCCGGGAGGGCCGCATTGTGAGCCGCAAGAATGAGACATCTGCTCCCTTCTCCCGCTGAAAGGGAGATTCCGGCTCGGCCGAGGGCCGCGTGAGCAGCTCCTCGTACAAAGCACGGACGCGGGGGTCTCGTCGCCACCGAGCCGCAGAGCCGGGTCCGGCCTCCCCTCAGCCATCCCTGAGGGCTCAGCCCCGGGATTCAGGATCTGGGATGCGCAGCCGGCATCCGGCACGGCCTCCGCTCCTCACTGTCTATTCCAAAACCCTCTGCATCCCCCCTTTCCGAGGTCTCCATGCTCGGGACACCGTGTCCGAGCTCACGCGCACACACAAGTTCACACAGCACAACCTCTTTCCCTTAAATCCACTGTGTGGGCACAGGAATGCTGCACGCAGCGTCATGGGATGGTTTGGGCTGGAAGAGACCTTGAAGATCATCCAGTTCCACCCCCTGCCATGGGCCGGGACACCTTCCACTAGCCCAGGTGGCTCCAAGCCTCGTCCACCCTGGCCTTGGACACTTCCAGGGATTCAGGGGCAGCCACAGCTTCTCTGGGCAACCAGTGCCTCGTTTTTCCCAAATTTTCCCTCATTTTTCCCAGTATCCCAAATTTTCCCTCATTTTTCCCAGTCTAAACCTGCCCTCTGTCAGTTTGAGTCCACTGCCCCTGGTCCTGAACATCCACTTGCCAAAAGGCCCTGCATCATTTCCCCAGCCGGAGAGGGAAGGAGATGCAGCAGGATGTGAGGATTTTATGGAGCTGCCGGTGCAAGCAGGCTCCCTATCCACAGGTAAGCCAGCAGCTCCTGGGAAGCCATCCCCTGTCCTTCCTGTGCACAGGCAGGACTCGAGGCTCAGGCACAGCCTCAGGGAAGCAGGCATAAATGATAAAGCCTCATCTATGGAAAAAGCAGGAAGTTTCCACAGAGAGTTTCAGTTCCAGGCCCATTTCACCCCCAAGAAAATGGAAAATAATGGGATTTAACACACGAGAGGACCCTTCAGCAGCCCTCTCTTGACACCCTACACTCTCCGAGCGACGAGGGGAGCTGAGAGCTGCCTGGGAATGGACTCGAGACATAAAGAAAATACGGGAAATAGGAGCAAAGAAAAGAACAGCAAAGCGGAAGAAGCAAAAAGAAGGACGCCTGTGTGCTTCAAATATCTCAAAACAGAGGCCCCACTTTGCAAACGCTGCTTCACCGGGGGAGGGAGGGGGAAGGCTGGTTTCCATTTCATTTTCACTTTGAAAACACCATTTTTCCGCGCATCCACTGAAGTGCAAATTTCCTCGGAAGCCATCTGAGGAGCGAGCGTGCCTCAAAGCTGAAGTTTTCTAAACCACATCTGTTCGGATTTACAAAGCCCCGGCTGAGGGAGCCGTGAGCTGCATTTCCCAGCTCGGCACCCGGAATATCCCCAAGCACCCACCCAGGCACAGCAGGGAGGACAGAGCAGGCAAGGGTGACACAGATGGGTTCCTCCAGCTCCATGGGGACCACGCCAGCGCTGGGAAGAGAGATAAGGAGCGGCTATGGGTGTGCAGGGGGTGATAAATGCGGCGCAGCACCCGGCGCTGACCACCAGCACCTCCGGAGAGCTGCCCATCTTCCCAGCCTTCTGTGAGGAGCCGAGCAGCGCAGCCAGACACGGGCAGGGCGTGGGGACAATACTGAGGGAGAAGGATGTCACCCATGGTTGCGTCTTTCCATCTCCACCGCGCTCCCCACAGACCCCGGCGCGGTGCCCGGGGCAGGCAGATGGTTTGTACAAACAGCTCACGGGGGAGAGGTCTGGAAACCTCTCCAAATTCCCTGCTGGCACAGCAGCAGCCTCCCCCTTCCCAGCTGGCAGCGACAGCACTGCCTGCCCCCAGCCCCTCTGCCTGCAGCTGGATGGGGCTGGGAAGGAAGGGACACGGCCCCAGGCGTGGGGACAGTCCCCAGGCTGGCAGCTGCAGCTGATGGCAGGGATGCCAGGGGGAAGCAGGTGTCACTTCCCAAGGGCTGGGTGGGAATGCTGGCACCCAGGGCTGACGGGGCCTTTGCTGAGGGGTGACCCCCCTGGCTGGGTGCCCGGGGACAGCGTTTGATGGGACAAAGGAGCTGCGCAGCCCCAGGGGCACCGGTTGGGGAGGCTCAGCTCTGGGCCACCCCATCAGACTCCTCCACCCGCTGGGAGCCAAAAGGAGGGGCACAAAGCATCGCCCCAAATCTGCCTGCCAGGCATGGAGCTGTTCCCTGCCCTGCACCCTGCACCCCCCTTTTTCTGGAGACTGTCTCCGTCTGTCTGCAACAGCACAAGGACGTGCAGACCGTTCCAATTTCCCCTACTCCTCCACATCCCACCTTCGCACAGCATTCCCACCACCAGCTGTGGAGATCTCCACCCCAGCGCCATCCCGACTCATAAACCCCTGCATTTAGGGTGAGGCAGAGCCCAGCTCAGCGCCATAGGAGCTGCTCCTTTCCTGGAAATGTGAAGGTCCGTGGGGTTTGCAATGCAAAGGAGTCCTTTGGCACTCAGTTGAATATGTTTAATCCGGCCTGTGGAGCAAACAGACCATGGTTAATGCATCCAGAATGGCTGACGACTCTCTACTGGGCAGACGTGAAGAGGGCAGTAATTCATCCCAGTCCACTCTGCTGTGCACATTCCCACTGTTCCAAGGAAGAGGTCACGCCCTCTTTTTCCTTCTCACCAGCACCCCGCGCCTCTGGTCTCCCCCTCTGCTCTTTGCCAGGTGCCAGGAATGGCCCACTAAGCCCTTTTACTTCATTTTTCCCTTTTTTTCCCCCCAAAGCTCCCTGCAGCTGCTGCGCTGCGAACTCAGCGTGCTGGGCTGAGCAAGCCACGACTCCCCTACCCCGTGCCCTTGAAAACAGATGGCAGGCCCAGGTTCTCCCTGACAAGCAAAGGAATCAGAACTGACACGACTGGAAAAAACGAGCTCAATTCCTCTTGGCAGGATATTAATTTAGAAATCTCTGGTGTCGTCGCCCCGATTCACAACGAATTTGAGTCCGAGCTCTCCTAGTGCCAGACGACGCAGAGGTTTGACAGAGAAGGTAATTGGAGGAAATGGCTTTGTAATCCAGCTATTGTGCTGGCAAGATCCAGCTCTCCGCAAGAACAAGGTTCACTTCCTGGCACGGCTGATTCAGCAGCATTTATTTGTCCCCAGTGCCTCTTGGCTTTCCCCTGCCGAGCAGGGATAGTACGGACCCTTCCAAGCAGTGCCAGAGGTGTGCTGGGCATCCAGGCTTTCTCCAGCCTGGGGAGAGGCAGGAACGGGGTGGTGGAACCTGCAGGGTCAATCATTTCAAGAGTCCGGGTGGCAGGGAGAAGAGCAGGACTGAGCAAGCCTCAAGTTCCACGCGCCCACCAAACGTCACCCGTGGTGGGTGCTTGTGCCGTGCCAGAGGCAGGAACGAGGACAGGGGGTGCTCACGCGGGAGCAATCCCACCTGGAGAGCCCCACAGCCTCCATCTACTCCACATAAATCACCGAGTGGGTGGGAAAACCCGACTTGGAGCAGAGTTTGGAGCAAAGCTTGGAATCACATCCTCACTGACATCCCGAGCGGCACATCCCCCGGGAAAAAGGGTGCTCCCTGTGGAGTTACCTGCCATGGCTGGATCAGAGAATCACAGAATGGCTTGGGCTGGAAGGGAGATGAAAGACCTCATTCCACCCCCTGCCATGGGCAGGAACACCTTCCACTAGACCAGGTTGCTCCAAGCCCCCTCCATTCTTCTCCTCCTTCAGAAAAAGAGACCAGAGGCAAAAGCTGCTTTAGGTGGGGGGAAAGCAGCATCCAAGGGCCAAAGAGTCCGCCCTGGTCCCACCAGGAAAAAGGGAGATAGAACAGCGGGAAACAGGTCCAAAACACACCGTGAGCTGAGCAGCACTTGCCTAGAAATGCTCGTGCACGATTCTACCTACACAGCTCCTGGATCACCGCATGCAGCCTCTTCCCCCTGCTCCAACAGTCACCATCAGGAACAACAACCATTTCACCGACCCGTGTGTTCGTGCCGTCCCACGAATCACTCTGTCTCCCCTGCTGGCCCTGTCTGGACTGGAAGGTGAGGCATTCCCGCTGGATGTCGGATCCACTCCCGGGCTGCACCTCTGAGATGGGATCGTTTGGCAGCTGGGGCAGTGTGAAACCCTATCCCTGCTGGCTCCATCAAGCCCGCTGCTGCCCTGACACCCCCTTTGGGGAAGCCTGGTGAAATGAGCTCTTGCCCTTCAGAAGGCTCCTCTGTATTTAAATAAACAACTTGGAGGTGGAGCGCAGCAGCGGGAACGTACCCCACTACCTGAATACATCCTTAAAATCCGTGGCCTGATTCCCTGGGTGCACACCAAGCTGATTTTGTGGAGGGGAAGGAAGGGAAAAGCTCGATTTTTTTTTTTTTTTTCCTTAATCTGCTTGCAAAAAAATATCGGGATAGCAAACAGGCAGCAATCACCCAGGAATGCCTGGAGAGCTCCCACCTACCGGCATGCAGAGCTCTCATCTGGAATTCATTCATTCCCCTTCCCTCTTGATGCTGCTCAGCTACAGAGGTGGTTGGGGAAGGACACATCCAAGGGACCTGAAGCTCCTGAAGAGGCCAGCGTCAGCTCAGGGAATAAAGAATCCTGGGGGTCTCTCGAACTCCTGGAGGAAAGACTGCACGGAAATTAGCCTACATTAGGAAAAAATTGTTCCCTGTGAGGGTGCTGAGGCCCTGGCACAGGGTGCCCAGAAAAGCTGTGGCTGCCCCTGGATCCCTGGAAGTGTCCAAGCCCAGGTTGGACGGGGCAACCTGGGATAGTGGAAGGTGTCCCTGCCCGTGGTAGGGGTGGCACTGGATCAGCTTTAAGGTCCCTTTCAACCCAAATCAGTTTATGATTCTGTATTTGCCCCATGGGTTTTATTCTGCATCCCATTTTGCTGCTAATTCCCTCAGAAATCTCTCCTAGTGCTGAGGATGGCCTGCATCTCCTTTCATTACATCCAGCAACTTCAACTGCTGGAGCAAAGCCACTTTGGGTATAACCATTTTGAGCTCTGAAGAAATCCCCCAGCCTGGTGAAAAATGCAGATTTAATTTGTGTATTCCCCTTAAGTGCTGCCTTACGTGCCTTGCAATGACCCACCCACAGATTTACAGAGTCCTTCACTTTGCTCAGCCTGAACATGGGTCCCACAGGGTCAGAAAAGCTCAAGATGTGCTGCCTAACCTCTGTTTTTGGGGGAGGAAAATCCAGGAGGAAAGCAGACGCCTCCCGGGAGCCCCTCCATCACAGCTTTCCGCAGGCAGGCTCACGCTCAGCCTTCCTCTGGGAAGGGACCACACAGGCTCAGGTTGGAGGGAAAAAAAGCCCATGAAGATCATGGAAGTCTCAGGGCAAGTAAATTACTGTTAATTGTGAGATATTTGATTGCAAGAAGCACCAGATGGCCGGCCATCTGGTTTTTATTATAAAAATTAAACAAGATTAACCCAAACAGGATTTCCTCAGCATTCTTCTCTGACTGGCTCACAAATACATCTTTAACACCTATGCTACAGATAGAGCACAGTCAGAAGCCCTTCCTGCCTTCCCCTAATCTGCTTGGGCTGAGCAATGCCCTTGCACCTAAAGATTTCCAGCAGGATGGAAAAGAGGCAGGGGATGGAGCAATTAAGAGAGAGGAGAGAAACAGCAGCTCCGAGAGAAGTCGCCCCAGCAGAAGCCCTTCCCTTTGCACTGCTCAGAAAGGCACAAGCATCATCGGGGCAGGAGAGTTGCCAAGGGCAACAGGTTGCCAGAGGCAACAGAGGCTGGGGTACCAACCTCTCCTGGTCAGCGCTGGGATGGGAAGGGATAAAGCAGCAAAACAGGGAAGAGCGGCCAGACCCCCCCATCCTCTGGCCATCTCCTCGGAGAGGCAGCACTCAGAACCACCCCTCACGCCACAGGAATTTTCTTTGCCTTTCCACACCTTTGCCTAAATCCTCGGGAGTTTTGTCCCGGTCCCGGCACTCCCTGCATCGCCCGAACACACCTGGAAGGGCAGCGCTGCAGGAGCCCATTTTTGCCGTGCGTGATGAGTGATAACCATGCCCTACACTGGCTTTGGCCATTCTTTGCTCCAAAACATAAATGCTGAGGCCAAGCCCTGCAGAATCAGCTCGGATTTTGCCGGGCGGGGATTGCCAGGCCGGTTAATCCAGCTAGTTTTCCGCCCTCAGCTCCCAAACCTGCTCTGGGAGCCACTCGGCTGCTCTCCCTGGAAGCCGGGCTGCCACCAAGGTGGCCTTCCCGAGCCCACCCTGCAGCACGCAGGGAATGGAGTGGGGATCCTGCAGCTGGAGCCCTCGCCGAGCTTTTCTCATGCAGATCACACCCCGTCCTCATTTGTTCGCAGCAAATCGCTCGTGAAGGGAACACAAAGGGTGTTCCAGGGGAGATGTCCCCTTGCATCATTCCCCGGAGTATATCCCCGGGACACGATGCATCCAGAAATCATCCGTAACACCCCACTCACTCCCTCCTACCTTATCAGGCCAGGGCAGAAAAGCTGGTGGGAGATTTCAGCTGAAAAACAACAGGCCGGGGGTCTAACTCATGTAAACGTGGTAATTTTTTTTGTTGTTTAGCTTTGAATATCTTCACTTTCAGGGCTTCCCTGGCGAGAAAAACACCGTGGATTCCTTTCTGGGAGAGCAGCCAGCCAGCTCCCTGAACCCCAGGCTGTTTGTCCCCCGGGTCACTGCTGCCAGAGCCTGGGGAACACCACCCAGTTCCAACTTGCAGTGTGAGGGGGTGACACAGCTCCTCAGCAGGATACTCCCACAGCCGCTGCCCCTCTGGCACATTCTGCAGGCCCCAGGCTGGAGGTGGCCCAAAAGTCCAAGCTGCCTGTCACCTACAGAGCTGGGATGCTCCTTTCCCAGCAGCCAAGCCAGCTGCCCACTGGTGCTGCTCCTTGCCAGGCTGCCACCACTGGGGGTCCTGAATGAAGCCAGCTCTGTCCTTCTAGTGGGTAACTCCGTGTCTTGGCTGTTTTAGGATCACAGGATCATTTAGGTTGGAAAAGAACTCCAAGATCATCGAGTCCAAGCTTTGGCTGTCACCCAGCCCAGAGCACTGAGGCCCACGTCCAGGTGTTCCTGGAAAACCTCCAGAGATGGGGACTCCAAACCTCTCTGGGCAGCTTCTTCCAAGGCCTGACCACCCTTTCCATGCAGAAATTCCTGCTGATGTCCAGCCTGAGCCTCCCCTGGCCCAGCCTGAGGCCGTTCCCTCTCCTCCTGTCCCTGTTCCCTGGGAGCAGAGCCCGACCCCCCCGGCTGCTCCCTCCTGTCAGGGACTTGTGCAGAGCCACAAGGTCCCCCCTGAGCCTCCTTTTCTCCAGGCTGAGCCCCTTTCCCAGCTCCCTCAGCTGCTCCTCGTGCTCCAGACCCTTCCCCAGCTCCGTTCCCTGCCCTGGCCACGTTCCAGCCCCTCAAGGTCCTCCTTGTGAGGGGCCCAGAACTGGACACAAAACTTGATGATGATTTTAGGACACCCCGGTGTGATTAATTCATCCAGATTTGAACGTGTTCTGGAAACCACACAACTTCTTCCATTTTGGGATATGGCCCGTCTTTAAAAAGAAATGAAATGATATAAAAAATGGTCTTGAACTTGATAGAAGCATGACCTGCAAATTCCTCGTGTTTCCAGCCAGTTCAGTGCCCCTTTTCATCCCACTGGAAGGCACTGGATGGAGATAAGGTTCCCCCAAGGACAGGCCACCCATCTCTCTGCGGCCAAATCCCTCAGGCTTGCACAAAGCACAGCTCAGAGGAAGGCACTGGAAAGATCAAACATGGTCCAGGTAGAGGCATATTCAGGGAATTAACTGGAAAGCTCTAATACAGCCTCTCTTCATTCCCCTTCGCCTTTTCCATGAGAGCCAGGCTTGCTCCAGCACGGAAAATTATTTGGTTTTCCACAGTTTTATCCTCAGGAGCGGCCGTTCCACTCTGAGCCGGTGTTTCTCCAGGAGAACTCGGTCTGAGGCAGACACCTCAGCTGGAAAACTCCAATCCCAACAGGCCGAGGTATCTGGAGCTGAGAGGACATCCTACCCATCCTATTTTCAGAAGGAGCAGGGAGTTACGAGATCAGTAATATGCTATACTGAACATTTACAAGGCACAGCTCAAAAAGCTGGGTTTTAAACACAGGCAACAGATGCTCTGCCCTGTGCAAAATATTTCCTTTGCCAAGTGAGTAAAGGAAACCTTTTTTTTCTTTTTTTTTTTT
>VZTD01003688.1:795793-850844 GCA_013397725.1 Rhagologus leucostigma | reverse complement strand
AAAGGCGAGCTCCAGTAAATGAGGTATGAAACTGAATTCAGAGCGTTCCCACTATTTTCTTGCCTTTCCAGCAGAGCATCCTCTGGGCTGGGCTTTCACTGCCAGCCAGCTGGGGAGATGCCCCCAAGGTGGAAGAACACACACAAGAACAAATAGAAGCAAAGCAGTTAGACAAAAATTACAAGCTTTTTAAAGATGATTTATCCGTGCTGGGTACTGCTCTGTCTCACCAGATGCTTCCAAGTGTCTGGCACTGGAGAAAAACCTATAACTTTATCCCATGATGTATTACTAACCTGTATTAGGCTTGCACAGAAACAACTGGCTGCTGGTGGTCAGGGAATAAAAAGGTCAGTGGATTGCACTATAAACCAAAAGAGACTTCAGTTACCTCGGTGGGGGTTTCACGAGAAGCTGGTTCAGTCTGCCAGACGTGGGTTGGAAGGGGCTGTGGGCAGCCTCTCCCTCAGGAGCCACAAGGAAAAGGCACTTCCAGGGATGACAGCCATGAGGAGAGACCTCCGCATCTTGGTGAGCAGCTGGGTACGGGTGGGAAGCCCCTACCCGGGCTGGGATCACCTACCCCGGGGCTTTCACACAGAGGGAGCAGGAATTGGACTCCAGCAGCTCAAGGCTTGCTGCCACAGCAGGCACATCCCTCCGGGAACGTTCGATAGCACAGGGAGCACACGGCTTTTATCAGTACGTGAGGCACAGACACCACTGGAAAAACCAGCACGGACACAACTGGGGGAAAACAGAGCTGCTTTTAGCCTGAAGAGTGGCTCGGCTGGTTTTTCCCCAAATCTGCTGGGTAATCTAGCAGGAGATATTGCTTCCTACGAACCCGCGCTGCCGGCAGCGGGGCCACCGGTGCGCCAGGGAGGCCCGAGGCACTCACCAGCTACAAAATGGCTTTTACAAAGCATCGGCCCTTGTCACGTGCACCGAGGGGCCCAGAGAAATGTCCCTCAGCAGGAAAGGACCTGGAAAAGGTGAGCGGAGAGGTTGGTGCTCGTTCCAGCCCGGCTGGATTTCAGGAGCCGGCTCGCCCGGAGGCTGCAGCACCAGATAGGATAGGGGCCTGCTCCTGGCTGTAAGGCAGAGATAAGGCTCCTGGAACTGGAGCAAAAAGAGTTTTCCCAGCCTCAGGTTTGCAGGAGGAGGGCAAGAAGAGCACAGGAGGCAGAGAACAGTGAAGTCAATCCAGAATGAACACCTTGTCAGTTTTAGCCATGCTGATGAATGCAGTGCTGGCTACCAAGCAGATGCTGCTGCTAAAAACAGCCTTCCACTTCCATGCGGGCTTCTTGGCTCTCCCAGATCCGGGCTCTCATCTTCATTCCTTGCAGATGAACAACAGGAGCGCCCAGAGAGGCTGCACACTACGATAAAGCTCAAACAACACCTCAGCTGACTCAGGATCAGAACTGAATGTGTTTCTGGTTAAGTCGGCAGCTTAATTTATATCTTAGAGCAGCAAAGGGGGTAAAAAACCTTCCTTAGCTGTGAACCACAGGTCCCGGAAACAGTCAACAGCTTTGCTCTTCCCCCAGCAGTTGTCTCCATCCCTCTCCTGCGAGGAATGGGATGATGGGTTACCTCAGAGCCTTGTTTTGAACTGTTCTCCTTTATAATCTTCCTCTAATGCACAGCTCCAGCTGTCAGAGGGAAGGGAAAGGTGATTAAATCAGCTAAGGACGGCTCCCTGCAGGAAGGTACAGCGTGTGCAACACGTGTAACACAGACCTGCAGTTCATTTAAAGTTCCCTTTTCCGTCACCCTGCGGGCCCAGACAGCTTTAGCTCCTCAGCGACGTGGGTGTATTCCAACTGCTCGGAAAGTGGAAAGGGTTGGGCACTCACCAGAGGGAAGGAGAAGGGATTTGTGAGATCCCAGCTAATATTTCTGGCGCCGTGCACTGCTTCCTTTCACAGTCTCTGGGACAACAACTCATCTTTGGGGCTGTACCGTTTCCAAAGGCATCTTTTCCTGCATAGACTTCCCTCGGATCAAATGGGAAACAGCCTCCCCTTCCCACAGACAGCTCCCAGGTCCGACAGGCAACGAGCTGTGGTCTCACAGGGCAGAGGGGAATCAAGAAACATCCTAGGAAGAAATCCAGGCTGAGGGGTGTCTGGGAATTTCTCGCTGACTTGAGGGAAAAGAGTCTATCCCCAAGAGCTAGAGGGGAATAGATCCAAATCCCAAGATCTATGAGAAATTCAGGGAGAAGGCCACGTGTACAGGAGCACTTACCTGCCCTGCAAGTCAATCCCCTTCACTTCCCCAAACTGCCTGGACCAGACTTTCCGGACACATAAAGGAGTGTAAGACACCGATGCCAGCAGACACTGGAAATTTTACACCTGGAGACATTCCTAACTCTTATACAAACAGCACCTGGGGGTGAATGCAGTGTGAAAAATGCATTTCCAGCTCTTCCAAGAGCAAACCTACCCGAGGAAAGCGTGAGACTGCTGCAAGCCCACGATTTCAGAGCTGTCGTGGAGCTGAACCTGTCTCAGGGTCTGGTTCTTGTTCCTTATTAATCACTTTCACAGGCCTTTGCACTTTTGGATTCCAGCCCGACTGGAAGCAGCAAACACTGGAAAGCTGAGGAAGCTTTTCAAAGTGTGAACACCCTCCACTCCCCGCTCTTGGAGAAGGTTTAATGCACTTCAGCTTTGCATCCAGACTTCCATGGGCTGAGCCAAGCAGTCACCCCTCTCAGACAGTCAGGGTGTTCACCTGTCTGGGAGTTTCCAGCCTGAAATCCAGGCTTTCATCCTGAAGTATCTTTGGCAGAAGCAGGGCCAAGAGATCACCGGGTGGAAAGGAGCAGAGATGGTGCCCAGGGAAGAGCTCGTGACAGCGAACTACCAGGGCTGCTGATGGAAAAATCCACTTTCCATCCTTTCCCAGGGATCTCCTGGGCTCCATCACCCTCATCCCATAATTAGATTGAGCAAAGAATGCCTGGCATTCGCTCCACGGACAGACACAGCTCAGGCAAGGTTTAGAAAGCCTCAAATAATGCCAAAAATCAAACGTGGGTGAGCGAAGCTGCCTCTCAGCCAAGGGAGCCGGAGCGTGCTCGGGGAAGAGCCTCCCTCTCCTATTTTATTCTCCAGGAGTACAATGAGGGCTATTCTCTCCTGGAAGGAGGAATCCAAAACACGCTGGTGTTTTATTGCTGGAGTGCCAAGGGAAGGTATGGATTCCCCTCCGCCAGCCAACTTCCCCTGAAGTTGCTGGCATCTTCCTTCCATGAGGAAGCGCTGGAGCCGAACCGAGGGGAAGCTGCGGGATCGGCCTTTCCAGCTGGCTGCTTCCCTCGCTCTCCCAAACCCCTCAGCCAAAACACGGCATTCACCAGGCCAGACAGGACGGGAAACGGGAAGAAAACCTCTCTCCCCACCACCCCTCCTCTTTACAAAGCTGCCACCCACCCAAGGCACGACCTTGAGATTCCGGGCAGCCCCAGGAACGGGGTGGCGGCGGTAGGGACAAGAGCTCCAGATTGTGTCATCGAGGGCTCAGCCTCCTCCACGCGGCGCAGCATTCCCAAATCTTTGGTCCCGCCACAAGGGGAAAGGGAGCCAGGAGGGAGCAGGGCCATGCCACACAGGGCTCCTGGGCTGCTCCGCAGAGTCACATCCTGCTTGCGGGTGGCCTGGTCTCAGATATGTTGCAAGGAGGCAAAAATGATTAAAATACTCTCTAGAGGAACTCTGTGTGGATAATCCTGAGCTCAACAGTCATTGCCCAGGACAGTGAGTGACAACAAGGTTGTGATGGGATGCCTGGAAGAAGGGAGAAGCCAGCTTGCTGCTCGGGAGACCAGAAATGTGCCTTTCCTTCTGTCTCACACCTTCTGGTCGTTCTGTGGTGACCAGTAACAGGAGGGAATGTTGTGGAGCTGTGTCAGGGCAGGGTCGGGTTGGAGATCAGGGAAAGGTTCTTCCCCCAGAGGGTGCTGGGCACTGCCCAGGCTCCCCAGGGAATGGGCACGGCCCCGAGGCTGCCAGAGCTCCAGGAGCGTTTGGACCCCGCTGCCAGGGATGCCCAGGGTGGGGTTGGTGGGGTGTCTGTGCAGGGCCTGGGGTTGGATTGGATGATCCTTGTGGGTCCTTTCCAGCTTAGGATATTCTGTGATTCTGCTCTCTGGACACAGCACCCCACAGACCTATCCCAAAGCACGCCTGGGGACACCTTAGTCCCTGTCTGTGTCCCCCCATCAGCCTGTGGGAAGGGCTGGGAGCAGCGGGGCTCTCCCATCCCACAGCCCCGCTCACACCACCTTCAGCAGGGCTGGGAGGTGAGGCACATCCTGCCCAGTGGCTTCACTGCCCCGGGCCTCCCACAGCCCAAGCCCCAAACAACGAGGACATTGCAGTGTCGTGTGCCCGCTGGATCAAGATCCAGGGAGCCACCCCGATGGACACGGAGCTGCTGGGAACAGATCCCGGCGAGCTGGTGATGACAGGAGCTGCAGAGAGACCCACCCTGCCGCACAGCCACGACTTTGCCTTCTTGTGCATCCCAACTCCCCGCTGCAGGAGACACAAATGTGCCTGTAGGTGGCCCAGAAACACTGGCTTATTAAAAAGAAAAAAGGAGGGGGGGAAAAAAAAAAAGTAAAAACCCAGAATGAATGCAGCGTCTGTCACCCTTTTGCAGAATCGTTATGTTTTTTGTGTGTAGTTGGTGCTTGTTTTCCAAAGATTTACATTTTTATGTGTGTGTCATTCGCTTTTCATGCATTTGGAGACCTCGGAGCTTAGAAATTCAAAACACTTGTCAGTCACGTCAATCCTTTCGGACAAAACGGAGCTGCCACTCGGATGGATAAAAAAAAAAAAACAAAACCCTCCACAACAAAACAACAAACAAAACACACTTTTCTCTCAAGCTGTGACTCGGTCACCCCGCTCAATGCGGGCAAGACAATGTTCAGAGAAAGCAGAAAGAAAAGATCTGAGTTTTCATACTCATCGGTGGAACTAAATTGATTAAGGTCATTTCCTAGGTAGGTTCGAAATCTTCCGCAACAATTTTTTTTTCTTTTTTGAAAAGAAGAAGAAAAGCGTTCCCTCCCCCCTCCATTAAAAAAAAAAAAAAAGGGAAAAGTCACCACTGCAAAAACATTAAATCTGCTTGGGTAACTCAGAATATATGTTGGCAAGGCAACATATCTCAGCTTGAACAGTAAACCTGCTATGTCAGAGGCTCTGCCACATATGAAAGAGGCTTGGGTTTCAATATCTCATGCTGAATTTACTTCTTTTCAGCCTTTCATGGCCAAGTATTTGATGTCTCTCCTTTCACTGCTGCAATCGATAGGGTGACCTTACGGAAAAGTTTCCCGACCTTTGCTGTTGTCAGTATTGTTCTGTTAAAATGTAATTTAGCTCTTTTCCTTTAGTCTGGAAATAGCACTGTACAGACAGCAAACACAAGAGGGGCTTGGGGTTTTTTCCCCTCCTTTAACCTAAAGGCAAGAGGCACCATCCATCACCAGAGTTGGCTTCAAACCAGAAGATGACAAGAAGCACACCATGTGCCGAGGGTCTGGTTGGTTTCCCAGTGCTTTCTTGTACCTGTTTGGTAAAAACCCCAAAAAGCCTTGCTCTGATGCTCACTCCAGTGCCACCCTGCTCAATATTTTAGGATTGAGGGGTGTCCCTGGATTCACATCACTGGGATGTTGGTATCTCCTCGGCACACAGCATTTCCTTGAGCTAAGGCCTGGCACGTATTTCACACAATAAAAACAGAGATCAAGACTTCTATGGGGAAAAAAAAAAAAATTGCTTTCAAACAGCAACTACCAAAGTGGAAAGAGGCTGATTTTTCTCATGACCAGTGGGTGTTGGAAAGCCAGCCACACGTTTTAAGAGTTCCAGCTGGCTTATCCATCCCAGGATCTTCGGCAGCCTGGTTTGAATCCCGTTATAACCCTGTAATGCAAGTCCTTCTGTGGAAGCAAACTCCTGTGGTTATCCCTCTGCTGTGATTTCATCTCTGCATTTTGGCCGGGCGTGGGTATTACTCTGCATTAGCCCTGCAGATGCACACGTCGCCACTCACACCCGTGCATTTGCACGGGATTGCGGCTGAAATTCCTGATCCTACTTACAAAAAGCCCCATAAATCCCGGAGAGCTCCTTTTAAATCAGCAGCGTTATCCTACTGTAAATCCGGGGTGTAAGTCGGAGCAGAGTCTGGCTCAGATGCTCTTCAGCCACACGTCCTCACGGAGCAGGGAGGCTAAAAGCAAACCCTGGGCTCTGCGCAAGTCAATCCCCCCCCAAAAACCCGTCCCCATCACATCACGCCCTGCTCAGCCCCACACCCTTTCACTTTTTAAAGTACCAGCTCCACTCCTCTCATGGAGAAACTCTCAGAAACAGAATTAAGAGCTGGGCTTTGGCAGCCCTGCCCCTGCCCCCACGTGCTTCGGTATCGCTCACAGCTGAGTTATTTCTCGCTTCTTAGGAATTTTAACTGGCTTTTATGCTCAGTGAACTCGTGAAAGGAGAGTACCTAAAGTCAGCAGCACTGAAACCATGAATTAGCACGAGGAGAAAGGGGCCAGTTGGGTGTTTCTTACAGTACATTATCTACGTAATGCCAGAGGAGCTGATTTAAAGTCGCTGTGCTACACCTGAACGTCGTTTATGGCTCATAAAAGGAAAGCTGTGTTTAAGGAACAATAAAGCAGCGCTGCACTTTGGGTGGAAGAAGAGAAATAAAGCCTTTCTCACGGAGCAGATGTATTTTTATTTGCTCAGTGCCTGCCTCCGAGGCACATGGAGATGCTTTCACCAGAAAGCCCAGGAGTTAAGCAGGAGGGCTCGCTCCAGATTATGGATTATGTTTGATTTGTACTCATTTTTCCAGCCAAGCCTTAACACAGTGAATTCGACCTCTTGGAAAAGGCAAGACCTGAATCCCCATGGACACCCGTAGCTGTCAGAGGAACAAGGGAGATCCCCAGGCACAGGAAGCCACAAAGCCACAGCAGGAAGAAGCAGGGACCCTTCATAAAACAGAACCACAGAATCATTTTGATGGTCTTGGAGGTCTTTTCCAGCCAAGTCCAACCTGTGATGAATCCCCAGCTTGTCACCCAGCCCAGAGCACCGAGTGGCACGTCCAGTTTTTCCTTGGACACCGCCAGGGATGGGGACTCCAGCACTTCCCTGGACAGCCCATTTCAATGCTTAACAAACACGTCCATGAACAAATTCTTCCTGAACACCCCATGTTCCAGGCTCGGGATGTTTGGCCAAACAAAGTGACAGCAGCCATCACATCAATCACTCCAAGGCACAGTCACATCTATCAGAAAACACCTATTTTCACTCACCTGCTATCTGCTGATAAATTGCCTCATATAAGTCTCCAGTGAGTTCAGATCCACATTTTGGTCTCAGTGCAAACACCAGCTGGAGTATTGTATCCCACAGGAGAAAAGCTTCCTGGAACACAGACAAGTTTTTTTCCTATTACACCTCTGCCAGAGTTGGATTTTTTGGGAATTTTTAGCATGAAACCAAAGTCCTAATGAGAAATCTACAACAGTGACAAACTCCATCTTCCTTTCCCCCTGCATCGTTCTGCCCTTCACCCATTTCCCATCCTCTTCCCTTCCCACAGAGTCATGGCCACCTCGGGGCCACCCACCAGTGCTGATCCCTGGAGAGGACAGTGTTCCCATTTCCCAAGCTGCAGGTGCAGGGGGATGCCGCCTCCCAGCTCCACTTGCCCTTTCAAGGGACAAGGTGGGTCCTCAGCTCCAGGTTTTCCAATCCAAGGAGCTGGAAAGGATCCAGATGTGCACAGTACTGACAGCGAGGGTCATGGTCCTGACCTTCCCCTGCTCCCTGTCTGACCCTGCCTTTGGAAAAGGCACCATCACACCACGATTCACCTCCCCAGGGAAGAGGCCTGGAGACTTTATCAGTGTGGTTTAAGCAGCAGGTCTGCAGGATCTCCCCCAACACTCAGCACCGCCCGGGGTACGTGCAGAGCTGAGGCCAATCCGTGAATACCGACCTGCAGAGGGAAGGGAAAAGGAAAAAAAAAAAATATCTGTGAGTTCTTGCCAGTGTAAAGCTACAGCACCACGTGAGAACAACCCCCTGCCTGAGAGGGAACCTGAACTGAAGCAGTTCTGCTGCTCTAAAATGAGCAACGCCCCGCAGGTGGATGGGGGTGGGATGCCAGAGCTGCATCCAGCACCTTTGGGGAGGACACACACAGCTGCACACAGGGATGCTGAGGGAAGGGAAGCAATGCCCAGCTAAAGCGGGGTAATAATTTCTCAGCACTAACCAATTTCAAGCGTCAGCATGAGGGAGCACTTTCCTTGCAGGTCAGCAGCACCTTGAGGTTCACAGGAAGCTCGAAGTATCCACTGAGCACAAGAAGTACAACTGCATTCCATCCCGACAGCTTCTCTGCAGCCAGAAATCCTTTTCCTTTTGGGATTTCTCCCCATTTGGGAATGGACTGGTGCTTTTTTGGCAGCACCAGTACGAGGAGGGGATGGCAGACTTAACATCTGTTTTTACAGGACGACCTCTGAGGAGGCAGTAATGGAACGTGTAGAAAGAAACAAAATACAGTCATTCCCAAATTGTTTGGATCGCAGAGGGATGAGGGCACGCTCGGACTGAACAGGAATTTAAGTGTAGCACTGCGCTGGAGCAGCAAACACGCCTGGGAGACATCACTGATTTGACATTAAATACCTTGTCCTGAGGTGAAGATGACCACGATTCAAGTCCTTTGCTGGCTTAAAGCTCCCCTTCGTGCATCCCACAGCGCCTGCATCCCGCCCCACACTCGGGCACCACGGCACTGCAAATCCACTGCAAACCATAGCAAAGGGAAGAAGAGATAAAAAGGGATTTAGTGCTGTCAGGACCGCTAACCCCCCAATTCCGTCGCCAGCAAAAACCACAGAGGGCTGAACCTGGATTAGTCCAAATATCCGCTCCATCTGCACACTTCCGTATTTTCCTCCCCCGTGTTTATTTCTAAGCTACAAACACGGCTTTTCATCATTCCTAACAGCTTTTACCTCATAAATCCATCAGTTTTAACTTCCCCACCAGCACAGACCCACTCCTCCCCACCCTCCTCTGCTCACCACACTCCAGTGCCATCTCCCATTCCTCCACCAGTTCTTTCTGGCCACCAAACACCAGGAAAACTCTGACTGACTGACCTGTGTGCTCCTGCGCCAAAGAGTGGCCTTGAGATTCCTTCTTTTTGGCTTTTTTTTTTCCCTGAGGAGAAGGCTCGCAAGTCAAACCACTGGTAGGCACGGATTTTTTGGGGGTTTTTTTTTCCCCAGATCTTTATTTTACAAAAATAACTTACAAATAGAGACAACTCTCAGCAGTAAGATCACTCACTCTGTGCAGGAGGATACAGCCTGGTGAAGCGGGGGTGTGGGAGTTAAGGACTCTGACAATACTGTTAATTTTAACATGTTGGCAGCTATATTACACTACGTACATTTCGTGCTCCAGCTCGTGGGTGTGACACCACATAAAGCCACGGTCCATAAAGTGTGCCAGCCAGGGAGGATGCTCCCAAGAGATCACTTCCATCCTATTTATCAGCATCCTCTCGGAACCTAAACGGCGAGCCTAACACTCAGACTACAGCACTCTGGATACACTCATCAGCAAAACGCTTCAAATACACGATAAAAATATATTTAACTTTCAAATACACTTGTATAAGGTACACCAAGAGGCAGAAAATAAAGTCTCGAGCTTTTAAATACAACACACTATATATATAAACATATACAAGGAGACAAGAGGGAATCAAGACGTGGAAGGAGAAGCTTATCCATGTTATCTATGGTACACAATGGCTTTGTCTGCTAGGAAATCATTTCCATTTGCATAGCGTTGTTGAGGAGTCCACATCGGGCTAGGAGGAGAAAAGGTTTTCATTTTGGTACCACTTCCACTTTGCAACTGATCCTACTCTTAAATTACACTTCGTCCTCTCTCTTTTGTAGGCCGGAATTCACGCCCCGTTCACAACAAACACATTGAAAGGGAAGGGTAAAAATAACAAAAAATAAACAACAAACCGTAACACACACAAAAAAAAAACCACCACATCGGGTCAGAGAGTCAGGGAGGTTTCTTTCCAGGGTTGCAGTCATTTGGCATTTTGCTCCAGAGCTGAGTATTCTGCTTCTGACACTCTGGAGGCGTCGATGAGTTTAGTGAGGCCAGTTTTGGCAGAGTACTTGAAAATAAAGGCTTTCATGAGCTCGTATCTGTAGTTGCGGTTGATGAAGCTGTACAGGATGGGGTTGACACAGCAGTGGACTAGGGAGAAACACTGAGTGATGTGCAGGGTGGCGTAGAGGAAGTTCTCCATCTGGCAGCTGAAGGGGATGAAGTGAAGGCTGTAGAAGATGTCCAGCAGGACGGCCACGTGGTAGGGCAGCCAGCACACCAGGAACACCACGACGTAGGAGAAGATGATCTTCCCGTTGCTCTTCCGCTCCTGGTCGCTGGAGGCGGAGATGCTCTTGGCGAGGAGGAAATAAAACACAGCGATGACGGGAAAGGGGATGAGGAAGCCCAGCACCACGGAGATGAGCTCCATGCCGATCAGCCACTCCTTGAAGCTCTCTTCAGGGTAAACGGGCCTGCAATAGGTCTCGTTGTTGGAAGAGACCGTCTTCAGGTAATAGGTGTCCGGGAGGGACGCGCAGAAGGCCAGGAGCCACACCAGGATGCAGATGCAGCGGCGGATGATCTTCTTCTTGCGGCTGCTGGAGTTGGTGAAATAGGCAACCGAGAGGTAGCGGTCCACGCTCATGCACGCCAGGAAGAAGATGCTGCTGTACAAGTTGATGGAAAATATCAGGTGGGTTATCTTGCACGTGATTTCCCCCATGTGCCACTGGTTGTGCTGCACGAGGGAGACGACCCACACGGGAAGGGTGATCACGACGCACAGGTCGGCGATGGCCAGGTTGAAGATGTACAGGTGGGTTTCATAGCCAGTCATTTTGGCCTGCAGGTTGACCCACACCACCACCGAGTTGGCCACCAGGCCTATGACGAAGATGAAGATGTAGAAGAAGGACAGGGTGTAGAGCAGGGCGCTCTTGTTGAGTGTGCCGGGGCATGTCGTCGCGTCCACCGTGATGCACTCGCCGTTGTTGCACGTCCAGTTGATCTCCGTCAAGTTGGCCGTCTCCAGGAAATCCAGGATGGAAGTCAAGTCAAGCGCGCTCATGGTCGCTCAGACTGGAGTTCGAGTGACCTAAAGGCAAAACAGGATTGAAAGAAATGACGTCAATTATCGAGCTATTTCTGCTGCCGTGTCATACCAGGACGCGCCGCTTTAGGAATGTCCTGCTCTTGCCAGGCACCTTCCATTAAAGAGCTCCGTGGAGTAAAACAACCAAGACACTTAGCAAAACCCATCTGCTTGACAAAAGAGGAGCAGCACCAGCTTTTTGTGCGATTTTTCCTTCTCTTCCAGCTCGCATCTGACATCATCAGGTTGGCTATCGTCCCCGGGTGTGAAATCTGCAAAGTACACCGTGGCCAAAGAAATGTCAGGCGACTAAATCTGTCTCCTCCGGCATAAATGATGGTCCTATCGCTTTCAGCAGGGGAATCTTTAAGCCGTTTTATCTGCACTCCTTCAAGCGCAGTAGAATTGATCTGGCTGATCCACGGTACCGTAAAAAAACATTTACCACAGGCTCTGGTCAGCATCTTGTCAAGCCCAGCTACAGCTGCACTAAGTAGAAGTGGGGAACTAAGGGGCTTTGTACCCCTATCCAAACTCAAACTGAAATTCTGCTCCGTCCTCCCTTCCCCCCTTCCCTCCAATTCTGTTTTACAAAGTATCCCGTGCGCTTAACAATCATTACACAGCTTTGAGAAAAGAAAAAAAAAAAACTCGGAGCTTGACTGCTGAGTAGATCTGCTGAGCTTAAGTTTTCTTTTTAGAAGAGTGCAGAAAAGACAAAACACTCCCCCATCACGGTTGGCTCCACAGCTGCCTCCTTCCCACCCTTTTGCTTTTCTACATCTACTTTTGCTGCCTCTTCGGTGCTTTTTTCTACCTGCAGGCAGTGGACAAAGCAACCTGTTAACTTCCTCACCAGCAGACAGAAAAGGCCCATCAGACCTTTGTGGCTCATACAAAGCCTACGTGGGGCTGCTAATTGCCCTCGTGCTTTCGAGGAGGCATAAAAACGCTGTTCCCCTCCCTTGGACCCTCATAGGACCCAGGGTACCACCCACAGCCACAGGCCTGTGACCACCACGCTTCAGCCAGGCCAGTTTTGGAGCTTGGGACATGCCAAAATAAGGCTGGAGAGGTGGGTTTCCAAGGGATGGATCCTTGCTCCCTCATGGCTTCATTTCAGCTGGACCATCAGGTCAGCCAGCCCACCCATGGACACATCCAGCATCCCCAACAATGGTCACCTTGCTCTTCCCCATGACCACAGCCCCAGAAGGAGAGGGACCAGCCTGGGGCAACGCCAGTGTGGCCAAGTGACCAGAGAGCAACAGGGGAATCTCCGAATATCCTTGACCCCACCACAGGATCTCTTGGTGGGGTTTCCAGGAGCACGGAGGGAAGGCAAGCAGGGAAGAGCTTGGACGTGTTGAACACCCTCTTCTCACCCCCTCTCCCCCAAAAAGGGACATCAGTTGACGCAGCACCTCTCCTTCTCCATCTGCATAATTGGCTCTTCCCAAACCTCCCACCCTCCTGCCTGTCAGGGACAGAGGCTACGGAAGAGAAAGGAGATAAGGGCTGAGATTACCCGAGAGGACTCAAGGCACTATTGTCCCAGCAGAGGGGAAGCTGGTGGCACTAACAATGAGGGGGGCCGTGCACACATTCAGGGGAGATCAAATCTCTCCGCAAACAGGCCCAAATTGGCCCCGTGAGGAGATCTGGCCTGTGGCTTTCATCCTGCTGGCCTGATGAAAGACGGAGCCGAGATTCAAACCAAATTAAGCACGGATTTTGCTAAAACACCGGCTGAAGAGGGAGCTGAGACAGTGGCAGCAGCTCTCCGTCCTGGGACAGCCCATCCTGTGTTCATCTCGGGAAAGCAGAGAGCGATTTAACCCACACTATGCAGGGCAAAAGGGCTGATCCTCCCCGTGAGAGACACAGGCCCCCCTCTCAAGCTGCCAGTACCACCCAGGTGCTGCAGGCAGCAGGGATGGATGCATTCCCTGGATGTTCGCTTCATCCCAGGGCTGCAAGGGGGACAGAGGGATGGGGCTCCTGCCAGACCTCACCCGGGGTCCCACTGCGTCCCCGGCACAAACACTTTCCAAACCTCTCATGCACAAGTCCCTGTACCTCAAAACCCCACAGCAACTAAAGCAAACTCCCTAAAAGCCACAAAACTTCCAGCCCCATGGCACAGGCCACCGGCTCCTGCTGGTATTTAGGGGCAGCAAAGGGAGCAGAGCAGGAGGAACACCCAGCTACTACCCCGACACCCCACAGAAGTAGCTCGGGTGGGCCTGGGCTTCTCCTGGAGAGGCACATGGTCTAAAACAAGGGGACAGGCTCATTCCACATCCCAAGACCCCGGTTCAGGACAGGACTGTGACCTCCCACCACCACCACCAAGCCTCCAGCACATACTTCACGGAGAAGAAACTCAGACCTGGCTGAGGGGTGTCAGATTCCGACAGAGAGGCAGCAACAGGGCAGCAGAGAGCCCTTGAAGCTGAGGCTCACTCACACCGATGCTGGGGACACCACGGCCACCACAATCGCAGCTGCTGGCTCAGAGCCGCCCTGGGGATGTTAGGGAGGACGAGGGATGCTCAGCCCGATCCCAGCCTGCCTGCAGTGCGAGAGCAGCGCTGCTGCGCACACGTGCGTCCGTCTGCCCGAGCCTTTCGCATCCCCAGCGCGGCAATAAAAACCCGAAAGCGAGCCGGCCTCCCAGGCTCCAGGTCCCGCCGGGGAGGAGAGCTGTGCTCACAGATTACAGCCCTGCAAACCGGGCTCTAGTCTGGGATTAGCTGCTGTAACCTGAGCTGCGACTCCCATCCAGATTAGCCGGGAGGTACGGGGGGAACCCACCAGACAAACTCCATAAAGCCACTCCGTGCTCCTAAAGAACACCTCCAGCGCTCTCTGCAGACAGCACAGCATCCCAAAACACTCGTGAAAGAAGCTGGGACTGTAATTTCTGCCCACGACACTGTAAAACTCTTGCAGGCCATCACCCCTTCACCTGGCAGGCACATGTGCTGTGCCCAGTCGCTGCTAGTTTACAGGAGTTAGGACGTGAAGGAAAGGACACGCACCCAAAATCCTACTCCAGACACCCAGAGCTGTCCTTGGAGCTGATGCAGCCTTCAGGATCGCACCCTGCCCATCCCACCTCCTGCCCAGGACCCGCTGCAGGCTGTGATCAAGTAAACAGGCACCAGCATCCCTGCCCAGGAGGGCAGCCCAGCACGGCACGGCAGTGTCCAAGCCCTCAACAATTTGGGGAGCTTCCCAGGGCATCCCACAGCCCGCTCCTGCCCGCACTCAGACCCCGCGACTGCTCAGGGGTGTGGGCAAGCTGGGCTTTGCCCTTCCCGAGCGGCGAAGAAAATGAGCCGTGCCAGGAAAAGTCAGGACTTCTGGTCGGGATGTCACCCGCACACCTTCACCCTTCCCGTGTCCCAGGGCCAGCCCGGCTCTCCAGCGTGAGGAGGTGGCCACCACAAGAGGACACCCATGCCCGCAAGGGGCTTTGCGAGCCCGAGCCCGGCACATTTAAACTGTCCCGCAGTTCCGAGCCGAAGAAACAAACAACAACCGCAAGGGAAGGAACGGAGCCGGGGATCGCACCTGGGCATGCAGGGGCACCCACAGGGGAGCGGGGCTCGGGGCGGTGACCACTCCAAAGCCCCCCAGACCCTCTCGCCACGGGAAACCCAGGTGGGGTCAAGAAGAAGAGGCTCCCCCCCCCTCACCCAGAGAGACGCGACGGAGCCGGGGGAAGCTGCGAGTGCTCAGGGGGACCGGGCCGGCCGCGGTGAGACCCCTCCCACGGGTCCCGCAGCCGCCGCGGGGCTCCCCCGGTGCCGCCCTTACCTCGGGGCCTGGCGGCAGCGCTGCCCGAGCGAACTGAGCGCGGCCCCGCGCCGCCGCCTTATATCGGCCGTGAGGGGAGCCCGCCTCCCGGGGGCGGCTCCGGCGGCGGCGGCCTCGGCTCGGCTCGGCCCAGCCCCGCTACGGCCCATTGATTAATTTTTCTCTTATTTTTACCAGGCAAAGGCTATGCCTTTGTCTATTCTTCAGTTTTCTCATGTTTCTAAATAAGTTCCTCTGTCGTTTTTTTTAACTTTTCCAGTATAAAACCAAACGTGAAAAAGTTAAAGCTACAACTGCTGTGGATAAAAATAGCTCCATATTTCCAGAAGAACTNGGCCCCGGCGCCGCCGGGTCTCCGGGAAGGGGAGAGAGGGGTGCGGGCACCCGGGGTAGGAGAGCGGGTGGTACCGGGACGGGGGGAGAGATAAGGAGAGAAGAGGGAGGAAAAAGCGGGGGGAAAAAGCGGGGGAAAGAGAGAGGTGGAAGCGAGGGAAAGAGAGAAAAAGAGAAGAAGAGAAAAAGAGAGAAAAGGAGAAGAAGTGAAAAAGAGAGAAAGAGAGAGGAAAAAAAAGGAGAGAAAAAGAGGGAAAAGGAGAGAAGAAAAGGGGAAAAGAAAGAGAGGAAAAGAGAGAAAGCAGAAAAAAAGAGGGAAAAGGAAAAGTAAAGAGAAATAGAGTGAGAAAAAAGGAGAAAAAAGAAATAGAAAGAGGGAGGGAAGAGGGAGAGAAAAAGGAGAGAAAAAAAGAGGGAAAATGAGAGAAAAAGAGGGAAAATGAGATAAGAAGAGGGAAAAATGAGAGAAAGAAAGTAGAAAGGAAAAAAGGAGAAAAAAGCATCAAAAAGGTAAAAGAAGGAAAAGAGGGAAAATGAGAGAAAAAGAGGGAAAATGAGAGAAAGAAAGTAGAAAGGAAAAAGGAGAAAAAAGCATCAAAAAGGCAAAAGAAGGAAAAGAGGGAAAATGAGAGAAAAATAGGCGAAATGAGAGAAAGAAAGGAAAAAGGAGAAAAAAGCATCAAAAAAGGTAAAATAAGGAAAAAGGGGGAATGAAGGAAAAGAGGGAAAAGAGAAAATAAGAAAAAGAGGAAAATAGAAAAAGAGAAAAAGAAAAAAGAGAAAAAGAAGACAAAGGAAAAAGAAAAGTAGAGAAGAGAAAGAAGAAAGAGGGAAAAGAGAGAAAAAGGAAAAAGAGTGATAAAGAAATAGTGAAAAAAGAGAGAAAAAAGAGGGAAAACAGAAAAGAAAAAGAAAAAGGAGAGGAAAAAACGGAAGAAAGGGGAGGGGAAAAGAATGAAAGAGAAGGGGAGAAAAAAGGGGAGGAAGAGAATAGAGGAAAAGGGGAGAGAAAGAACATTAAAAAGTGTTAAAGCAGAAATAAATCATGGGGAAAGAGGGAGGAAAACTGACATAAGAGGGGAAAAAAAATTAAACAGCATGTCTCTAGTTGTTTTCTGCTTTGATTTGTTTTTTCCCTGCCACAATAAAGTATGGGGAAGACAAGGCAAGGGGAGGCAGCAGATCCTCACCTCTGCTCCTTCCCCAAGGGCAACGCCAAGGAAAAGCTGCAAGGAGCCAGGGAGTCACGGACTCAGACTGAACATCCCCTTCCTTGCACAGCTCCTGAGCCCAGGGAAGGCGAGGGAAAAGGGGTCAGGCTGTCTGTCCCGGGGAAAATGCTGGGATCCACCTGCCCCCCTACTCCAGCAGCACTGACAGCTCCCAGGGATCTGAGGAGGATCCCACCAGGCTGCTCCCAAAACACCAGAGCAGGGCTTGGCCCCCAAACCCTCCCCCTGAGCCCACACCAACCTCTGGTTCCTAAATCACCTCAGCATTGCTGAGCCACTGCCCAGCCAGGACATACAGCTGAGCTGACACCTTTGAATCACGACTTTTTGGAAGATACAGGGCTAAAGTTTAGCCCTCGAACCTGCCCCCAGAAAGAATGTATTTTGTTCCCCCAAAAAGGCCTTATCTTATTTCCATGGGAAATTAACAGGACAAGGGGGAATGACTTCAAACTGAAAGAGGGTAGATTTAGATGGGATATTAAGAACAAAAGTCTTCCCTGTGAGGGTGATGAGGCCCTGGCACAGAGAAGCTGTGGCTGCCCCTGGATCCCTGGAAGTGTCCAAGGCTGGGCTGGAGAGGGCTTGGAGCAACCTGGGATAGTGGAAAGAGTCCCTGCCCCTGGCAGGGGGTGGAACTGGATGAGCTTTGGGGTCCTTTCTGGTTTGGGTGCCAGGGAACAAGAAGAGCTGAGGGATGAGTCTCTCACCATCCCATGGATGGAAAAGGTGGGATGTCAGGTGTCTCATCTCCCTTCCTGACCCCTGCTCTCCCTGGATGAGATCCTCCCAACTTCACAGCTGTCGGTGAGCAAAGTGTTTCGGCATCCGCTTGAATTCCGAGTGCTCGCCCGAGTCCACGGATGTTGGTGGGATTGAAGCACGGTGATGTCAGACAGCGACAGGGTTAGGTTTAAAAATAAGCATGGACTGGAGAACTTGGCTAAATCAGGCTCTGAAAATCCTAGGGCAAAAAAAAAACCGAAACAAAAATAAAGGCACTCTAGCGGCACTCCGGTCACTCGGCCAAAAAAGCAAGTGCAGTGGTTTTTCCTTACTTGGTGTGCCAGAAAATAACACCAAAAAGTGCAAAGTCTTCCGCAGCTCTCCAAAAATACCAGCCACCACCTGGAACCACAAAGCTGCTGGGTGTCCAAGAGTCACAGGCAGCCTCCCCTCTCCTGCATTTTGCCGAGGGCAGAGGCCTCACTGCTCTCTCCGGGTTCCTCCCTTCAAGGCGTCTTTTTACAGGGAGCACGTTCCTCACAGGAGAGCCAGGGCCAATTCCCTTTCTGTTACAAAAACTAGATTTTGCTTGGTGTTGGGGCATTAAAAACCTGCACGATACAAAACCACCTCCCTAGAACAGAGCAGAAGCAGAGCTGGGAACCTCAGATAGGATGGGCAGAAGGTCGAGGTGCTGCCTGCTTGCCCTGATTAATTGGTATCTGCTGCCAACGCAAGCAGGTGATCCAAGAGATGTGATTGCAGATAGTCCTGTGGCCAGCAGCTCCTTGGAGATGCAGCTGTCCAGGTGATCCATCACTCACGGAAACGAGACAGGCTGGGAGAACTGGGATTGTTCAGCCTGGAGAACAGAACGTTCTGGGGAGACCTTAAAGCACGCCTGAAAGGGTTCCAAGAGAGCTGAAGAGGGACTTTGGATAAAGGGGAATGGTTCCCCACTGCCAGAGGGCAGGGATGGATGGGATATTGGGAAGGAATTGTTCCCTGTGAGGGTGGGGAGGCCCTGGCACAGGGTGCCCAGAGAAGCTGTGGCTGCCCCTGGATCCCTGGAAGTGTTCCAGCCCAGGTGGGACGGGGCTTGGAGCAACCTGGGACAGTGGAAGGTGTCCCTGCCCATGGCAGGGGGGGGGATGGGATGGGCTTTAATGTCTCTTCCAACCCAAACCATTTTATGATTTAGGAAAGCAAAGTTTTCACCCTGTTATGGAACAGTCTGTGACAACATGTCAAGAGTTGTGCAAAATGCAGCACTGAAAGCCAGATCGTTATTTAACTGCTTTGGTTTGCATTTATATTTTGTTTAACTTCCTGAACTACAGCAATATGTTCTTTTTTTTTCTCCAAAAGCACAAGTTTTTACTAATGGGGGTAGGAGAGAGAAAAAATCCTGAATTTCTCCCAGTCCTCACAGCCTTTCCGTGTTGACTTTGGGAACACAGACTGGAAGCACCCTCCCTTTCTCTTAAGGCTTCCCTTTCCAGCTGGGAGGCAGATGGGAGCTGACACCCAGCCCTGCCTACTGAAATCAACAGAGAAATTAAAAATAAAAAATAAAAACCCTCAAGTTGGCAGCTTCGAGTGCTAGAAAGGCACCGGGTTTGGGGGTGAGAGAGAAGGCCAAGAAGGCAAAATGCAGATTGTACTGGGTGGGGGAGCATTTTGATTGCACAGCAAGCATCAGAACGGGACAAAGGGAAACATTTCTCCAGCTGCACGAGAGAGGATTTGCGTGCAGCCGGAGCGAGGTGGGAGCAGCCTCACGCACAGACAGAGAACAGTGCCAGGAGCGCAAACACCCACCCGGCCACGCCAAAACCCGGGACAGCCCTGGAGGAAGCCAGGCTGCGATCCACGAAGTGTCCGAAGGTTGAAGCCGAGCTTCCTGCTCGGGGATGAACACGCAGCGCCCGCTTCCTCCCTCTGCCGAGACAACCGGTCCTCTGTCCTCTCCCGGCCGCGTTCCTCGCTGCATCGCTGCGGTGATGGATGGAGGAGCGAGCCCTTGCGCTAGCAAAAGGAATAAACAGATGACTGCATCACGAGTCACCTCTGAAACGGCAGCAGAAAGGAAACGAGCGGCGCGTTTCCAGCAGGCAGCGACGGCGGTGCTGCCCGGCTTCACCTCCCGGACCAGCAGGAAACCAGCAGGGTCATTTAATGCCAAGCCGTGCCCCAGGCAGCGTCAGCAGCCTCGGGGAAGCCCAAGGGCTGGTCTCCTGTCCAGCCCCGTCCTGTCCGGTCTGGGACGGACGCACGATGAGGAAAGCGAGAGGAAGAGAGAGCAGGGAGAAGCAGCCTCCCACCGCAGGACAGGAAAGGTTCTTGTGCTCAGGGGCGGCTCCAGGAAACCGGAGTCCTCCTCTGCTCAAGGATGGAGTGAGCCAGAGGTGCCCCAAGCTGAACAAGCTGCTCAGGGGGTGGGAAAGCCAACGCCAGGGAAACTGTGGCAGAAAGAAGCTGACCTCTTAAAAGGGGAGAAAAAAGGAAGAGAAGTACACGGAGAGGCTGCCAGAGCAGCCACAGCCCATCCTAGGGCAAGGCTCCTGCTTCCCCCAGCCGAGCTTAAACCACTAAACCAAGCAATAAAAGAGAAATCACAGCTCAGGACTTCCCTTCCTCCTCCACACCACCCACCTGTTAGTTCAAAGGTTCATGAGATATTATATTTTTATTGCAGAAAGCCCCTCGGGGGCTGCTTTCCATCTCTGCTGCAGCTCCAAGGCTGCTTTTGGAGCTTCAGCACCACAACAATAAAGACCAAATTGAAGAGGAAGATTTTCAAGCATAAAGCTGAGCTCCTTGGGCTGTGACAGGCCTCCTCCAGCATCTGTGAGGCAGCACACGCTGAAAGCTTTGTGAGAAGCTGCTGGGAGAGATCTGTGTTTTCCAGGCCCTGTCCGGCCCGGGGATGCCGCTGTCAGCTCTCACCTCCTGACGAGTGACGGTGAACAGCTCTGATTCAGAGAGACAACTCAAAGCACACAGCGCTTCACGTGGCCTCCTTCAGCTGGGCCACCCAGGGTTTTAACCATTCTCTGGCTTTGTCCACCCAAAGACAGGGTCACAGAATCGTTTAGGCCGGAAAATGCTTCCAAAATCATCGAGTCCAACCTGTGACCGATCCCCACCTTGTCACCCAGCCCAGAGCACTGAGTGCCACGTCCAGGTGATGCCTTAGGTTTTAAGTTTTATATTTTTCAAATCCTCTATTACCTAGTGTGTAACTCTGACGTTTCTTGTAGCTCGTTAGCTGCTGTTCTCTTATGCCAGACACACACAACAAAGCCTCTCCCAGCTTGCTGTTCAAGGACACTCAGACTGTCCTAGGCCCAAAGGTGTAAACCAGGGCCTCTAGAGAGGTGGAGAAATTGAAGAAATTACATCATTAGCTAAAGTTTTAATTGGTGAATTTATGCTGATATGCAAATGGACCAAACCTGTAGAAGTGTGAAGAACTCAGGACTCGTTGTCCATCTTGGGGTCCATTTTGGAAGTAGCCTCTGGCTCCCCAGGGTGCACCTTTGAAGGCCTTTCAAATAAATCCCTGCCTTTATTCCCTTACTCCTGTCTAGTCTCTGTTCCTAGGTAGCCACTCAAGGCATCACAGGCGTTCCTTGGACACCCTCAGGGATGAAGGAGAGAGAGACACAGCAGGAGAAAGCTCTAAAGTCTTGTCCAGCTGCATGGCAGGGCATTTGCTGTCAATCCCAGCAAGCTTTCCCAAAGCCAAGCAATAATACGGTGTGCATCCCAGCAGGATCCACTGAGGAGAGGGCTGGCAGGGCAATCAATTTGCTGTTTTCAACATGATGAGAGCTTTCAGGAGAAATCAACTGGTGGTGGAATTAGGAATATGACCTGTGTAGGCAAGAATTATAGAAGATGGGTCTCTCCTTCACAGTTCATTTCCATCTTACCCTTTCCACTAAATAAAGGTGTTACCAATGGATGTTATTTGCTGCTTCATAATCTGCTGTCAGAGGCATTCTTGCCTTTTATTGGAGAGCCTGCCAGAAAGTGACCACGAGGAGGATAAAATCAAACCCTGAGCCAGAAATCCTGCCTGGAGCAGCTAAGCAGGCAGCAGAGAAGATTTTTCAGAGGCTTTGATTTTTTTTTTTTACATAAACGTTATCCATAAAACATCTCCCGTCCTCACAGCGCTCTCTCATATTGGCAGTGAGACGTGCACATGGCAAGGGTAGCTTTTGACAGGAGCCATGCTTTGGAAATCTGCATCAGCAGCAAGTGGCAGGCTGGGGGCAGAGAGAGGGAAGCAAGGAACTGGAATTAGGATGATGGGACCCCCCCCCACCTTCGCTTGCTTCCATGGGAAAGAGTCCTGCTAGGTGTAAAACAGCTAAATGTTACAGGCCGGTAAGAAATAAAAAAAGTCATTAAATCATAAATCTTTTGGAAAGGGGATCTACTGGGGAGATTATATTCACTTTTCATGGACATATTTAATTCAACGGTGGCATATCATATTGTTCTCTGCAGGGGAAAAAAGACATATTGTTTTGAAGTCTGATATTTAGAGCAGTCCTTGAGGAAGGAAAGCAAATACAATCTTGGCAAGGAAAACCGAGTGCATGAGCACCGAGGAAGGGACATTAAACGCAGGGCCCAAGTCCCAGCTGCTGAAAGTCAGCGTAGTTTGACTGGAGTTCTTGGAGCTAAGCCCGTGCATGGGAGCTGAGTGTGAAGGTCACCTCCGTTTAGCCACAACTCCTCGAAAATGTTAAGTAAGGGAACACGAAGGGTAATTTTTTACCGTGAACAGTCACTGTTTGCCCACCAGCAAACAGGTGGGAAGACAAAGACATTACAGCTGCTTTCATTGGGTGTTTGGTGGTTGGGAACTGTCTGGCCATCTCCTTCTGGATTGCTTCTGGCTCAGCAGTGGAAGTGGCCGAGCTCTTCTGGCTCTCAGTCCAGCCAGACACCCAGGATCTGGGGACAACTCAACAGCCAGGTGCGAAACATGGGCTCTCCAAAGCCCTGCTCCAGCTGCTTCCCAGTCTAGATTCCCTCCATGCCTGGTCTCCATTCTCCAGGAAGCTCCAGTGGCACGTGCCAGATGCTCCTGCAGCAGATCCAGCCCCATCTCCTGCCTAAATGGCATCATATGGAGGCAAATAAACCCCTGCCTCCCTCGAGAAATATTTCCTGACAGACACATTGCACACAGCAAGGTCTCCTCACACGGGCAGCTTCCACAGCGTGGGGTGGGACTGGCCTCAGGCCCCCTTCCACAGGTGTGCTCACACTCCACCTTTGGCTTCCCACCTGTCTCCTGACCACACCGATCTTGTGTTCCTTTGAAAGAGGAGCATCTCTGTTCCCTTTTTCCCTCCCTACCTGTCTCCTGGAGTGAATCTTTCCTCAGGAGAAACCTGTGGATTGCAGAAAAAAACCTCACAGAAGAGCTACGGGATGGTTTTCAGCAAACACACAACTCAGTGTCTGGTAACTGCTCGTGCCCACGGCCTTCCCCTGTGCTAACTCACAACCCAAAGGAGTTTATTCCAGAGGAACAAGGGGAGAGGACAGCTTAAGCTCACCTCACAAGATAACAGGGACCGCTGAGCGGCTCTTGCGCCATAAAACAATCGATGCCTGCTTGACCCCGTCACACTCTCAGCCAGCTCGGGCACAGATAACCCAGCCTGACCCGTCAGAAAAGATGGGATTTGCTTATCACTCAGACAGCATAGACCACTCTGCCCAAGAGAGCTCACACGTACAAGCTCCTGCAGGACTTCCCGCCCTCCTCCTTCCCCTTGCCCAGCTATCTCCCTGACAGCTTTCCCAACATCCATCCCAACGAGGTGCGAAATTTGAAGCATCACCCAACTGCACACGGGGCTGTTCCTAGGCAATTACACGAGCAGATAGAGTAAGAAAGGGCTGACGAAACATTAACCACGAGCAGGCAGAACAACAAAGGCAGCGCACCCGAACCACAAAGACTCCTAATGCAACGTAAAGTCAGCTGGACCTTATTTGTGTATTTGCCACGTGGATTCAATACCTCCTCGAGATGAAAAACAGGAGTAAGGCCCTATTTTTTTCCACACCTGGGCCAGGCTCCCAGTTGAAACAGGCAGTTGATAGCAGCCAAACACTTGGACATTTAATTTCTGTTGCTGAGGTCCTCAGCAATGGCTTTAGGTTCAAGGCACACTGGCAGCAGCTCGTAGCCCAAAACCATAGGAAGCCAGAGAGGTTTTAGACTACTCAAATTATCCAATGTGAGCATGAGAAGGGGGCAGTCTGGGCTTTAGCTTCTGTCCAGGGCCCCTGGAAAGTTAATCCTAGCTGATTACACCATTTCTTTTCTTTTTTTTTTCCACAGAAGAAATAAACAGTCTTTTGTACCAAACATAAGGCTGCCTTATTTTGAAGGAAGATTTATCACCCAGGCTAAATCCATGAGTTCATTCCGGTTTTGTCCCAAATCTTCAAAGCAGTGTTTTGCACTTCACGTCACAGTATCACTTGGTTCTGCCTCTGTGCCAGGCAGTCCCCAAAAGACATCCCACTTTTCCTTAAAAAAAAAGAAATAAAAGAATGCAGACCATCTCATCAGTTACTTAAAGCCTGCACAGCAAATTCCACACTGTTAGAGCCATGCAAACACATCCGTAAGCACTGGCTTCCCTGCAGACCACAAACACCAGCAGTGTGCTGGGGCTTGGAGCAACCTGGTCTAGTAGAAGACGTCCCTGCTTACGGCTGGGGGGGTGGAACGAGATGAGCTTCAAGGTCCCTTCCAACCCAAAACCATCCTGGGATTCCACGGTGTGACACTGCTCAGTGAAGAGAAGTGAGCGACGGGTGACAAAATCCGCTGGAACAAGGATTGCTCGGTGCCTTCCCTGCACCGACAGGGGCTCCGTTGTACGGAGCCGAAACCTTGAACTCATTACAATGTCACTCTGTCTTTGGATCCCGCATCCTGTGGGGGGGAATCTTCTGGGAATGTATTTTGGTTCAGACTTGGGTCAAGGAGAGTTGACTTGACCTGAAAATAAATCCAGGCGATCTCGAGCTGAAGAGCCATTGACTACTGTTTGCAATACAATAAAGTGAGCAGATCAAACTCGGCTGAGAGCCAGGGTTAACATAAATCCAGGGAGAAAGGGGAACAAGAAGATTCATTCACCACCACGACAAAGGGGACATTTTTTACATTGGCACAATTCAGAGCAGCCACTGAAAAGCGCTTCCCAGGCAGCATTTTTAGTGTCCCATATGGTGTGTGCTGTTCAGCTGTGCTGGTATCTCCAACAGACTGGCAGCAAGATAAGAGTTGCACCACTTGGATGTGTGTGAAAAAGGGGCTGTGGGATATATTTTTTTTTTTCTTCACCATTTTTAACGTCACTAGCAGGAGTTCCTCTGCTTGCACACAGGGCAGCTTTTGTGAGAGGTGTTTTATATGGATCCCCAAGGAAAGGTCTCGGTGGCCGGGCTCTGAGGTCTATTGTGTGCACGTGTGTGTAATAACTCTCTTTTGCAGCTTTTGGTTTACAGTCCAGGTTGTACTCACTGCAGCTCCAGGATGAAATCTCCTCCTGGCTCACTGTACCTCTACCTTCACTGAAGTTAGCCTTTCTCCCCCTTCCAGGAGCTTTTATAATACTTGGTGGATAAAGCAAGTTTTGATCCACCTGATAATTCCCAGGTCGGTGCTGCAGGGAGCCGAGAGCTGCTCCCTACTCACCCTGCAATGCACCCTCACAAAAAAGTGGTCATCGCCCCACAACTCTCCTCCTTCCCAGAGCTCAGGTCCAGAAGCAGCAGCTTGATCCGCCAGCTCTTTGCCCGTAACACAAACCCCACTCAGTCAATTTTCCAGCTCCTCAACGAGACTGGCTGTCCAGCAGACGCTCGGGAGGATCCTCTGCCCACCCAGCAGCCAAGCACAGTAATTTGGTCATTTTCCCAAAGTTCCAACTTTAACAGCAAAGCTGTCCCACAAGGATCTAATGGATGCATCCTCCAGAACACGCTGTGGGTAAGGACAACATCTACTGATGCTTGGACACCCCCTTTTTCTGTCCCTGCTAAGCCTCCTCAGAGCTCTCCTCAGCGCGAGCTCGTGCGCGTTTCCGGCCTAGAGCAGCTGGTTCATCTCCGGATAAATATTAAATGGAGTTGAGTCCTTCTGCTTCTGGCATTCATTATCCACTCCGTTTTACAATGAAGGAGCTGGTCAAATCCCTCCAGTCTTCCCAGACAAAACCAGCCAGGGTAGCTGCTTTCAGGAGATGAAGGCAGCCTCTGTGGGAAGACATGAGTGCCACATTCCTCATTTGAGTGCAACTATTCCTAAACACAGCTCAGGGAAAGCCGCATATTTATTTTTTTTTTATTGCATTAAAACCCATTTTATTAACCAACTTGTACTTTAATGTGGATGATGCCTTTGTTTATAGAATAAATTATGCTGTTTCTTCCCATCTCCCACTGTGATTGCACGATTCCTGGTCAGATTGTATAATGTTTGATCTAAGAATGTATAAACTCCCCTAAACAAAGCTGCAATAGAAAGTTGAATAATAAGTCGAGACTCCAACCTCTCTCAGGGAAAAAAAAAAAAAAGGGGAGTTTGACAAAGCAACATGCTGAGAGAGCCTGGGAATCTTTCTGATGGAATAAAGTATTTTAAGAGGGGCTGAATATTCCAACTCAGCATTTCCCATCTGCGTCCTTCACAAGTGACAGGAACTTCACCCCCGACTCAAGCGAAATCTTCACGAATTGGGATTTCTTTTACAACTGTGTGAAAATTAACACTTTCACTTGCAATTAGCAGCACCACAGCCCTGCTCACACTTTTGCTGCAGAAACAAGCTGCACATGAATATTCACAGCCAGGCAAGGCCGTCTCACAGAAACCAGTGCTGGGAAGGGCTTTACGTGTCTCTCCTCCAGACAGAAGAAAGGCACAGATCAGTCTCTCCACAGGGGCTTTGCAGGTAGTTGCCCCTGCTCATCTTGGAGAGCTCTGGGACAATCATGGAATGGTTGGAAGGGACCTTAAAGCCCATCCCATTCCACCCCTGCCATGGGCAGGGACACCTTCCACTATCCCAGGCTGCTCCAAGCCCCGTCCAACCTGGCCTTGGGCACTGCCAGGGATCCAGGGGCAGCCACAGCTGCTCTGGACACCCTGTGCCAGGGCCTCCCCACCTTCAGAGGGAGGAATTTCTTCCCAATATCCCATCTAATCCTGCCCTCCGGCAGTGGGCAGCCATTCCCCCTTGTCCTGTCTTACGTGTCCTTGTAAAATCACTTCTCACCTAGCCTGTGAGAATTTGCTCTGCTAAGGCAAGTCTAGGGATTACACACATGGAAACTCAAGTATTTTTTAATGAACACATCTTCCCTTCCCAAAAAATACCCATCATCACAGTAGATGAACTCCTCAACCTCTCCGTGTTTGCAGGGCCATCTTAACACTCCTTTTTGAAAGTCAGTTCCACTTAGAACAGCAAAAAGGTAAGGAAAACCAACCCTGGAGATTTTCCAGCCATCAGGAGAGGTCCCAGTGAGGAGGAGACCTGCCCAGCCTTTAGCCACGACCTGCCCCTCCTCTGCTCAGGTGCCAAGTGCATTGCAGTCACAGTCCTTTCTGCACAGCTCACACCAATAAGACCAGTTGGAAAAGAGGGAGATTTGTTGATTTTAATATCATAAGCTTGATGGAGAGGGAGTTAAGCATTTCTTTTTAATGCAGCAAACAGTCTTCAGCGTAAAGCTGTGGCTGTTTCAACTCCATCTTTCCTGACCAGTGCAATAAAGCCTGAAGGAGCACAAGAAATGCAGGAAAGGGAAGGCACTAAGGAGAAGGAGGTGGGAAAAACTCCAGTACTCCCTCATGGACAGTCACATTTCAAAGCACACAAAGAAACCCGTGGCCAAGCAGCGGAAGCCAAAGCTATGAACTCAGTTACCAACCAGACCCGGAGCAGAGACTCTGCCTAGAACTTTAAAAATCCAAGTAAAATGTCATTCCTTGGTGGTGTTCCACCCTCAAGCCAGTCTGAAGTCATCCCCGGGATCTGATGGGTGGTGTTCCATGACGTCCTGAAGAGCCAGAGGCCACCCTGCTCCACCCTTTCCAGGAAGGATGGGCCCATCCTCTCCCCCTTCTGCAGGACCTTCCCTTTCCAGGGTCTGCTCCAGCACTTTTCAGCTGTACCAAGGCACAAAAGATAAAAAAAGTGCCTGTTTTCCGCTGGCAAAGAGAAAAAGGAGATTCCCCCAGGCTCATTTCCACTCTCTAAACGGCCAAAAAGTTGCTCTCCACCAGAATGAAAGGCCAGAAAGAAATCTGGAGCTGATCTGAAGTCCATCAGTGGAAATCGGTGGAGCCCTTGCTGTCCTCAAGGAAGCCAGGAGAGCGGAAAGCAGAGAACCACGCTCCTCGGAGCTTAAAATATTTACTTAAAACTGGATGCCAGGAAGGTGAACCAAAATAATGCTTGAAAAGACAGAGTGGCTATTTAAGGGATGGAAAGACAGATTGTAATTACAGGGTCATGGGATAAATTTAACATGGCTCATCTGAAACAAATTGAGAACCGATTAGGCACCCAAAATGAAACAAACACCTCTAAGTCCTGTATTAACTCTTCCTCGGAGTAGCAGTGGAAATTCAGTTTTAAAAGCAAATGGCTTCTCACTTTGCAGAGAATTTTATAGGGATGAATCAGGTACTAAGGTTCTTGCCAGCAGCTGTTTTGCTTGGCTGCCTTAAAAGCAAACAGATAAACAAACCAAAAAACCCCAAACAACGCCTTGATTGAAACTTCAGGCTAGTCCTGGAAAATTCCCAGCCCACCAGTAGAGCTGGTGGGGAGCCTTCCAACAGGCAGGCTTCGGGCAGGAGAAAGGTTTACTGCTGAAAAAAAAAGTTGGGTTTCATGGAAATAGTGTCATGGAAATATTTCCAGTTTTCCAGCAGGACAAAAATTGAAGGAACGACGTCTTAATTTTCAAGGTTAAGTCATCATTTGGTCTAGATCAGCTGCTGCTCCCCACCCTTTCGTGGGTGAAACTTTCTGCTGGAGCTCCCTTCACATGATTCATCCAACCCTCTCCCAGGAGAGACATTGCTTCCTTGGCATCCCTCCTGTATCCTGAGAAACACAGTCCAGCCAGAGGAGAACGGAGGCAGCTGCTCCAGGCTCTTGCACAGACACAGGAGGACTTAATCATGCTCCTGACACGAAAAAGAAAAGGATACATTTGGTTTTGAAGCCAAGCTGCAATGATGAGTCAAGCACAGCGCTGCAATCAGCACACACCCACCGCTGGCTCCAGAAGCGAGGGAGGGTAATTTATGGATTCGTACAGGGAACCAGGAGACAGCAGGATTGCCACCGGGCCAGCTGCCACTTCTGCCAGCCCATCTAAATCCTCTGGATCCCCCAACAAGCTGTGAATGGCCAGATGGATGAAGGAGAGGGCAAAAGGCCCTTCCAGTCGCTCTGCAAGACCTTCACCGAGCATTGTTGAGCAAGAGGCCCACACATGATGATTGGTTTTGCAAGACAGACATTACACACACTTTCGGGGCTTTCCCAGTCTAGCAAGACATTTTGGTTCATCCTTCAGGATCTGGGCATGAAGTACTGATTAACACAGCCAGGTGTTTGGGTAGCAGGGATGGCCAGCCACGGTAGGGCAAACATCTGGTGCCCACGACCAGTCCAGAGCAGCTCCTCATGCCTTGGACGTGCTGGGAAGTTAGAGCAAAGCAAGGATGGATTGAGGGCAGTTCTGGCACTCAGAATTGGTCTCACAGCGTGTTTGCACAGAGCAAAAGGTGCTGCTCACTGTGTTTGAGCTGCAACTATCCATAACTCCTGGGATTGCCCAGGAGTTCAGGGCAGGTCAACACGCCACGAACAATTCCTGTGCTGCAGAGATCAACATTCAGCAGTGACAGCTATTTACTTTATACCCTGGGTCATACGACCACTGTTAGTTCTGCATCAGCTAATTTAAGCAGACAGGGATATGCTGATGGTATCTCAACCCCTCAAGACTTGTTTTGTCAAGGGACCACCACGCCCTGCCTTACCTTCAAGGATTCGCTGGCATTCAGCCTGGAGGAGCAGTGAGCTAGAAATCCCAACATGGAGCCAGAAATAAAGACTATTTCTCTCTGTTTACTCAATGAACTGCAGTCTCTTGGCCTTCCCACTCAAGAAAAACTTATCTTTGTAAGATTTCAACCAGCGTTTACATCTCCATAACAAATCCACACACAACTTGAATGAGCCAGCTTAAATGGCTACAAGTGTTTTCGAGGTCACTGAAGTCAACAGAGCAAATTTCCTGTTGGGCTTCTCTCAAATAATGTAAAACAAAGCCATTTATTTACTCTCAAGAAGTATCTGGCATGACATAAGCCTGCTCTCACCAGCAAGAGGCGAGTGAGGCTTGTAATCCCTCGCATACGTTTGGTCACTGAGGTCTTCTCCGAGGTACAGGTGGAACTTCACACTTTGGGACAGCTGCTTTTGGAATCCTTTAGGACCTGATGCCACCAGCTCAACATCAAACAGCCCATCAGGTACTTCAACAGAAACAACACTACTGAGAGTCAGGGTGGGGGACCCCAGGAAGAGGATTCAAGAAGCAAAATTACCGTGTTTAAAACATTTTCAGGAGCTTCAAACTCGCCACACAGGTTCAGGAAGTTCTGAGGCTCATTCCTACCTTCCTCTTCTCCTTCCTGCAGGCGATGCGAGGGTTTTCATGTGAGCCTGGTGCATGTCAATGCCAGCTGTAGGGACCCTCATTCCTGGATATTCACAAATGTTTTATTGCACGGCTGAAAAACATGAGGAGGAATAAATTACAAAGCATCTTGAGCGATCATGCACTCCCATGAGGCACTTAAGATACTTACAGAAATAAGGTACAACTACATTACAAAGCCCCTTGTTCTTCAAAGTGATGCTGGTGCTGCAGAAAATGATAAATCAATACTGCAGAGGGCTTTCAAAACTGCTTGTTCCTTCGGGTCTATGAGGGGGCTGTGATGTCCAAGTTAAACGTAGGGGTTGCATGCCTCCAAACCTATGTTCTTCCCTTCTGTGGGCTTCAGGCTGCCAAATCAAATGCAGAAATAGCTTCAAAAAGGGTTCAGAAGATGTAGGCGCACCCCAAGAGGCTGAGACATTGTGCCTGCTCTCGCAGACACAAAGCCATCTGAAGTACTGAGGGGCAGCAGAGCTTTGACACACGGAGAGTCGCAAGCTGCTGGTGACACGGAGCCATTGGCAGCTGCCCAGCTCATTATGCCCAGCCATCCTTTGAAGGCTATCGTTCAGTGGAACAGAAATCAATACCCCACACACTGCTACGAGCTGAGCCCGGGGGGCTGGGATGTTGTAGGGCTGGGAAAGCAAGGAAGGGGAACGCTGGAAGCGGGATAACACACAGGGAGCAAGCACAGCCTCACCTGATCCTGAAACACGGAGTGAAAAAGGGGAGCCAGGAACACAAAACCTTCAGGTTACTGCTGCAGGGAGCCTGGTTTGGGGTCCCTCCACACACAGGCAGGTGCTGCTGATGGGTCCTTGCCATCACCCTGTGTGGCCAGGCCGATGTCATCAGCCCCGTGTCAGACCGAGGCCTCTTACAAACGCGGCCTCCACTCCAAACCAACAATCACTTAATACAAAAGCACTCCTTTATCATCACAACATCGTCCCAAGTGGCACAGGAAACACACCTTCCAGGGAAGCTTTTTAATATTGAGCGCCCCCAGGGATCTGTGTTAGCAGTGGATGAAGAGAGGCTTTAACCACATCCGACAGGATCACTGTTGTCCGAGGCTTTGTATCTCTTTGTTGCCCTATCAAGACGCTGCTCCGACCCGCTGGGCTCGTACCCCTCAATGCCAGAGGCTGGCTCCAGCTGCTTTTCATCGCTGTCTAAGAAATTATCACAGGAGACTTCACGCAATTAGGCCTCAAAAATGGGGATGTCAGTCCTCCAGGGGAACTAAGCCTGCCTCATGAAAGCCACTTCAGCCTTTGCTTTCGCTGCACAAGGTGTTTTTCTTACCCTGAGGATTTCTATCAAAGCAAGATACTAGTCAAGACACAGCAAGCCACTGTAGTTTTTACCTCTTTGTAGCTTATCAAGGTGAATGTCAGTGGGGAAAAAGAAAAAAAAAAAATCTCAGAGGTGACCAGGCACAGAGATGGCCATCTAAAGTTACATACTTTGGTACAAGAAAAATAAAAAACCCACCCCTCTGTTTTTAGTAAAAGCAAACCTGCTCTGTCTCAGCGCCAGGACTCCGTTCAGAAATCGGCGACGGGAGCGTAAATGAGCCGCGCAAAGCCAGCCCTGTCACACCTCGCTGTTCCTCCCCGCAGACTCAAACCTCTCTCAGGATCCACAGCCTGGCTGAAGGTACCTTCCAGTCCCCATTCCCAGTGTCCTGCTGGCTGGCCTGGGGGAGGATGCGTTTCAAGGCGAAGTTTCTCCGGGTGGCTCCAGCATCTTACGGGGTTCGAGGCACGGGCTGCGAGCTGATCCTGCACACAAGGAATACCAGGGGGAGGATGGAGAGGATAATATTTGTCCCGAATGTATGTGCTACAAGAGCGTGCTTCAAACCCAGCTGTGCAAACACAGAAAGTAAGGAGAGGTATCTCTGGTGAAGCCCAGCTCTGCATTGGAGGGTGGACGAGGGAAATTCAAGGCCCTGGACAGCACACTCCTTTTCCCTCCTCTATCCATTCCTGACCCTCCCTGATCTCTGCAGCCTCGCGGCGTGAACACAAACGTGGGGCATCTTCAAAATTAAAAGCCTGCAATGTTATGACTGCTTTAAATAATCCCTGCTGAAGCCAGGCTGCTGCCTCTGGCATGTTCAGCCCACCTGGATAGGAGCTCTAAATCAAGATGATGCTCCCATTCCAGCAGCCCATGTTGAAATCCCAAGGCTGACAAGATTAAGGAGAGGAGACAGGAGTTGTCACTTCACCACTCCCCTCAGCATCTTCCTCTGAAGAGCTTAAGGCTTCTTACGTGGCCAAAACGTCTCCTGCATTTTCTCTGCTTATGAAAAGCAGCAACAAATTGAGACAAGGTGAAGAACTGAAGCTTTCCAAAGCTGCAGCTGACGTTCCCGCTGGAGAGATCCAAGCCATTCCTAAAAAAAAGGACCTAAAAGGGAAACAGTTCCATCTTGAGAAGGCAAAAAACCCTACGTCTTGCATTTTGGCTGGGCTGGACTCCTACAACATTTATTTTCTCAGGCAATTTATGCCTATGCAGCTCCTGCTCACCCAGACCATCCACCACCCCTCCAGCTGCACAGGCATCCCAGAAAATGTGGGATAAATGTGGTCCAATCCTTCTTTTTTTTCCTCCTGGACACGACGCTTATTCCAAACGGAAAGCAAAGAAAAGCTGAATATCTTTCAGCGTGAATCACTGCAGGATTTCACTGCAGAGATTTTATCCAAAATACTTCCTCGACATCTTCACTCAGCAAACGAGGACTGAGCTTGTAACTTCTTGTTGTGCTTTACATATTTATTGTGTCTCTGAAATGAAGACACCAGAAATTAAGTTAGTCTCGATCCTTTTTATCCCCTAACTCTGTGTTCAGGGGAAGCAACAGGATGAACTAAAATACAAATTTACACACAAATTTCATATTTAGCTCTTTGGACGGGTAAAGCCCTTCATTGCTGGACATTTTGACCCAGACATTTCCTTACTGTGGCTGATCCAACCTGCAAAATTTCCTTTCACTTTCAGTCTGGATTTGAAACGTCGGTGATCCAGAGGATAGAAATATTTGTAAAATGTCCATTTTTTTTCTGGCCCTCACCAACGCACAGGAATGGCCAGAAAACAAGATAGAAGACGAGGAATTGATTCTTGGCTGAACTACAATTAAGTTGTAGCTTTCCCTTCACTTCCAGAGCTTTATTAGGCAGATTTTATTTGATGAAATCAATTATACGGCACGCTGGAGATAAGTTAGGGAATTAGCTTTGCTTATGCTAATGCCTATCACTCCGGGGTGGTTTTGCCTGGGAAGAAGGTGTGGAATTGAATTTATTTAGGATTTATTTAGGAACAGCCCTCATTATTCCAGGAGGGGAAGACAGCTGCAGGGAGGAAAGCTGAGGGCAGAGCTCCTCAGGACCATCACCTGTGGCGTCTGCTCATTTCCTAACGTATTTTTCCGAAGCCCACAGAAGTTTTGTGGACATTTTGAACACTGGGAGTGGCAGGGAGCCGTCAGCGCCTTCTGGAGCTTTTGGTTGGGGTGGTTTCATCCCTTGCTGGACTAACTCTTGGCTCTCTTATTTCCAGTTCTAGTTAATGTAAGACCAGCACTCGACTACTGCGAAAGAGTGTGACAGAGCCTGTGCCAGTGGGGAGCGATTGCTTTCCTCTCTGCTGAAAATGGGGAGCCCACCTTAAGCCAGCACCGGGTGCTCAGGGCACAGACTTTCTTGCTGTTATTTTCACAGTTGCTATTAACCTGTCTCATCTTGAGATCCTCGGGAATTAAGCACCTCTGGAGAGGAGGGAGAGCCTTTCCGTACTCACTTGACGCTGGACAAAATCAAAGGCAAGTCCAAAGGCCTCACCTGATCCCAGAAGGGGACAGTTACCTGCTGCTGATGGTGCCCGCAAGGCTCATGGTCACACTGAGCTGGACACAAGGCTTAGGAAGCACAGCTGGTGGTAAGTGCCACCTCTCCTTCAAACTCCATCACTCAGACTGGTAATAAACTGGAGACACTGGTGCTAAGAGGGTCCTTCCTCAGCTGACTGGATTGGACGCAGAAATCTCTCAAAACTTGCTCAAGTGTCCCCTGGCAAACCAAGATTTTGGAGGCTTCCAGCACTGCTTGATAAAACAACACATTTCCAGAAAAGGCAAAACCAAATGTACGAAGTCAAAGCAGAGGCTTTGTTTGCTTCAGAGCACAGGAACCAGCCCCCAGAAGTGAAACCTTATCTGGTGCCTCTAACAGGCTGGATCCCTGTCTTTGCCTTGCTCCCAGATTTTCCTCCACACAGGCTGGCCTCTGAAGAGTCCTCCTGTGGCCGCATGAAAGGCTTTTCACACCCCTGCATGGCACCAGCCTTTAATGCAGCCCCAAAGTCAGACCCACTGTTAGATGCCTTCCTGCTGGATCAGAGCTCAGGCTGCTCAGCCTTGAGTCTCCGACACGGAGCCTAAATGTACCGTGAAAAAACCTGGAAACGGAAGCACTTAGGGTTTTAATAAATGGAGATTTACTTAGTTTGAAGCTCGACATCAGATTTCTGCTGTGCTTAAAGTAAATACCATCCATTAATGAAGAAAACATGGGATTTTTTTTTTCTTTTTCATAAAAATAAACACACAAGAAATTTAAAAGCTACAGCTTGTAGCTTTCTAAGGATTGCTTTTAATAAATTCTACATGTACTCACTTTCAGGCATGGAAAAGCATTAGAACAGGAAAAAAAACGCCTATTCCAGAGCTTTTTTTCTCCAATTTGATAGAAATGCTGCCAAGTTCAGGTGAGACGCATCAGGGATGTCCCTACAGCTTGGCACTGTGTGGGTCCCTGCTGGGGCACGTGGAAGTGGGTGAAGCCCACAGACCAAGGAGAGAGTGGGGAGTGAGCCTGAGAAGGCGACGGAAATTGAAAAAAAAAAAAGGAAAGGGAAAAAAGAACAATCAAAGCTTCCTGATGGCTTTCCCAGCTGATATCAAATACCAGCAGCAGCTGGTTGCTGGTGGATAGAGTCCACACCAAAGTGAGGGGATCTGGTTTCTGTCAGCCACAGCCAACAGGGAATGGGCTGAGCCCCACAAAAAGGCTGCTGCATTCCCAAGGAAAGCAGACTCTTCTTTCCACGTGCCAGCAAGGGACACCTGCTTATCACCAGGGGTGGCATATGAGGGCACACAGTGCCAGGGGCTGGCGACCACGGAGGGGGAGCGGGGGCTCCTGTGTCTCCAAGAGCAGGAAGTAACACAAATCCCCGTGGACTGAACCCATTTACAAGTGTTTTAACCTCATTTCCACCACTGCATTCCCCTTCCCAGGCTTCCCCACCAAGCACAACGGCAATTCTCACAGCTCCCATCTCCGTGACCTTTCTGTTGTGCTGCTCCCCCCACCTCCACACGTGAACGTCACCTGTAAAATCCAGCCCCAGTCAGCTCTCCCTGACCTATGCGCCACGCACAAATTCCTCCTGCTAACATCAGACATGCTTGAATTAGCAAGGAAATGAAAACAAGCCACAGGAAAGAAGCGGGCTGGGGGAAAGGTGGGGATGGAATGCTAAGCAATCACGCCGAGTCACGGCTGGCCACATCCCATTAGCCGTGTCTGAGGGGTCCTTGTGTCCAAACAGCCAAGGAGGAATCCTGCACAGCCAATCCTGCAGCACTTTGGACTCTTTTTTTTGGGACACAGGCTCCTTCCAGTCAGTGGCTGCACATCCCGGCGCTCCACGGCTCCCCTGCTTTATACCAGGAGAACCCAGAAACCACCCAAGGCTCAGCCCTACAAAAGCACCACTTCCAGAGGTGCTTTACAAAGTTACTGTGCAGTTGGGAGAAAGGAGTTTGGAGGGGAATTAAGGAGTTTTGCTTGGTATTAGAAATCTGAAAAGTTCTGATAAAAGTCATGAAAATTGAAAAAAAAAAAAGCCCCAATAACAACAACAAAAACCCACCACTATTATTCCCAAAATAAGCTTGTTTTCCCTATTGCTTGTCCTAACACAAACACCAGGAAAGATCCCAGCACTGGCACAGGCAACTCTCTCACCCACCTCATAAAAAAGGCTGAAAGTGAGAAAATAAATTCATTTTCTTTTCATCCAGTATCTCCTCAGCTTCTTCTTTGCTTCAGCATGCCAGGAAAGAGAGCAGAGGTGAAGACAACCCTTTCAAGGTTGAGCAGATTGAGGCATTGAACAGTTTCTGTGATTTACCCAACGTATTTGCACGTGCAAAACTGTGTCCCAAATTAATCCAGCCATGACTCTGTGGGGGGGCAGGGGGAGACTGTCATTTAATAGGTGTATATTTATATTTTCTAGTTCAGTGAGGTACAAAACTATTTCCAGTACTCGTTCTGCCTTTTCCACTGATGTATTTTTAGTGCTGTGATGTGGTTTTTTTCACTGTTAATGCTCTTGATGCCCATCTCCTCCAAGGATCCCTTTGGAAGAACACGAGCTGCAGGAGCAACAACCACAAGTAGAAGAACTGGGATCCTGAACACGCAGGTTGGGCTGCAACAGCAACTCTGCAGCAGTCCAAACAAAAGAGAAAACCAGCAGTGTTTGGCTCTTGGTAGGTTGATTAACTGAGAAACGAGGAGGATTTGCTTCCCAGGACAGACTGTTTGCTCCCCACCACATAAACCAGAAGGGTTTTTATATAGGGGAACTTTGATCAGTTCTTCCTGAGCTCTCCAGATCTGATCACACTGCAATAGTCCGGCCTTCAACGTGACATGGAAAGAAATAAAGTTATATGGGAAGAAATTAAGTGACCGCCTTTAAACCAGCTCCACGGGTTATAACCCCGGGAGAAGACACTCCAGGAACATTAAAGATCAGATTTAAATCCAACGACTCTCATGAAAATGTGTAGCTACAGATGGGAGTCCCTCCTTAACAGACTGGACCGAATTCAGCTCTGCTCCGACGCACCCGGCCCAGCCATGGCTCCCATCTCCAGCCTTAATGAAAGCTTGTCCATGGTTTGAACCCAGCGACAATTAACCTTGACAGGGGGAGATAAGATTCGAGTTTCAAAGCACAGAGGGTTTGCTGGGGTTTTGTGCGCTTTCACGAGGCTGTGATTATTATTTTAATGCAGTTGTTCGTGGTTTAGTTTCCTTTTCTTTTCTTTTTTTTTTTTTTTTTGAACTCCCCTTAATGGCAACATTGAAAAGATAAAAGTTTATGCACTCGTGGCAGCAGCCAAAGGATGGCCCAGGTCCAACCTACCTCCACCCCACCGCACTCCTCGGATACGCTTCCAGACAAGGGGAACCAGACGAAGAGATGCTGTGGAGAGTTTAGGACTGACTGGCCTCAGACTTTTTGGAAAAGGGAGAAGAACTCATTAGGCTAAAGGAAAAGCCAAAAGTAGTTCGGAGAGCGCTTTTTTAGGGGCCTAAAATAAGAAGCCAGCAGATCTCTACACACTTCCCAGCAGGAAGCCTGCAGTCATCCCTAGCACTGCTGATAGCCCCCCGTGCCTGGCAAGGTTCCACCCAACCATCTGGAGCTCATCCACCGAGGTGCAACTCTGAGGGAGGAGACAGAGGGCCTGGCAGAGGTGTTCAGAGAGGAAGAGGTCGGGAAGGGGACGAAGGCTTTGGCTCCTCAGCCTCAGCGTGGTTTCACTGGACAGCAACTGAGGGTGCGTTCCACGTGCAGATGGTGCAGCTGCCACTGGCATGGGCAGTGCTAGGAGAACTTTAGGATAACCAGCAGTCAGTGCTGACAGCAGCACGCGCATGGAAACCCTCCCAAGGAGCTGAGCCTGCTGCACTTGTATCGGTACCATCGCCACTCACACCTCGTGTCTCCAGGAACCACAAAGCCACGGCAGCTCCTGCCCCGTGGAGCCATACCTGCAATCCCTTCTGTTCTCCCCAGCTGATGTTTTGATCTTGCTGATGCCTTCGGCAGAGCTCCATCCGACTGGGGGCCAGGAGTTGGCTCGGCACCTCCGTGCCTCCTTTGAAGGCAGCGGCGATATTCACCCTCGCCGAGGGTTGTTAATGAGAGCCTGTTCTCTGCTGAGGTGGAAGTACAGCTCTGAAGCCTCCACCAGAGCTCTCCAGACAATGCAGCCACGGGAGGTCTTTCAATAAGAGGAAAGAATCAAAGCTGGGGAGTGACCTGGTCAAATCAGCTGGGGAAGGAGATGTAGGGGGGAGGTGGGAGAGAGCAGGCGCACTGCAAGCGTTGCGGTTTTCTTCCCGTGGCCATTGGGCAGCAAAGAGCAGTGGCAGAAGAGTTCACGGGTGCTCTCAAGATGGGCAAATATCACCTGGAAGGGTCTGCCGCCTGCGGGGCTAGAAAACGTGCCACCAGCATAAGAGAAAAGCAAACCAGAGTGCAATACATTGTATTTATTTATAGCCTCTCCAGACACGCCTGTGCACACTCGTGTTCCCCCACTGCTTTGCATTCACGCTGCACGCACTGAAACCACTCATTAAGGTGAAGACACGGACTTCCCTTCTCTCACCCTAAACCTAACCTAGAGTGATGCCTGGGGTGGCCACCTAAAAACAGAGATTAGACAGGAATAAGGGAATAAAGGCAGGTATTTGTTGAAGGGCCTTCAAAGGTGCACCCTGGGCAGTCAAAGGCTGCACCCAAGACGGACCCCGGGTCACGGGTTCTTCACACTTTTAGAAGTTTGGTCCATTTGCATATCAGGGTTAATTCTCCAATTACAACCCCAGTTAATGATGTAACTACCCCAAGTTTGCCCTCCTCTTCAGAGGCCTTAGTTTACATATTTTGGGGCCTGGGACAGTCTGGGTGTCCTTGGAGAGCAAACCTAGAGAGGTTTGTTGTGTCTAACCAGCACGAGAGAACAGCAGCTACCAGGCCACAGGAAACTTCAGAGTTACACACCAGGCAGTAGAGGATTTGAAAAATATAAAAGTTAAAACCTAAGGCATCAAGAGGACACCTTGCTGGAGGTGAGGGGAGCAGGGAAAAGGAAAAGAAAAAAGCAGAGGAGAGAGAAACGGGCAGGATTTTCACCATGAGGCCACCGGTAGATCACATAACCACCACCCACTGCCGCAATGGAAAGACAGCCCAGGTTGAGCTTTTCATCCTCAACACAGCCCTCCGTGTCAAGGTGAAGCTGTTATATCCTCCCCATGGAAGCCTTTAAAGATGCAACTCACTCACTTTTCCCCCAGAGCACCTCNTTAAAACCTAAGGCATCAAGAGGACACCTTGCTGGAGGTGAGGGGAGCAGGGAAAAGGAAAAGAAAAAAGCAGAGGAGAGAGAAACGGGCAGGATTTTCACCATGAGGCCACCGGTAGATCACATAACCACCACCCACTGCCGCAATGGAAAGACAGCCCAGGTTGAGCTTTTCATCCTCAACACAGCCCTCCGTGTCAAGGTGAAGCTGTTATATCCTCCCCATGGAAGCCTTTAAAGATGCAACTCACTCACTTTTCCCCCAGAGCACCTCCTCGAGACTCATCCCAGTATTTCCAGATATTTTGTTCTTTGCTGTAAGCACGTCCATTTCTCTCCTTAAAACTCCTGAGCTCTCTGCCCTCATGCTAGGAGTGACCACTTACTATCCGATGACCACCTTCAGCCAGAAACCTGGGAAGCTCCTTTTCCAAGGGCTGTTTGGAGTCCAGGAACAGCTTTTAAAACATGTTGCTCTCACTGAGACCACCAGCCGAAGTTAAGGCACAGCTTTTTCTAAAGAGCAACGCCGTAAGGATCTGCTGCTATGGTTTAAATCACTGGGGGGAGGAGATTGGAGGGCAGGGAGTGAGGAGGGCGAGACCCAGGGATGCTCCTGGCCGAGCTCTGTGAAAAAGATGCACCTGCAGGCAGAACTCAGGCTCCTCCCAGAGCCCAAAGCAGCACCAAACCTACAGCTGATTCGTGTCTTCTTTCAGATTTTCAGCCCCTAGATCAAAGGACAAAGCCACAAGGGCACAGTCATCTGTCTGACCTGTCCCAGATTTTTTGAACTACCCTGGAAAGCTACTGCAAGGGCTTTAGGGGAAAAAAAATGCTCCTGATAACACGGAAAGCCAGGTTTTAATATTGTGTGCATCGTGGTGTGGCTCACAGCAGGGCACTGACTTTGTACAAAACCTGGTTCGGGGGGAAAAGTCTTTCTAGTAGCCCAGGAGCCTCTAAAAAGGGGAAAAAATGGGGCATCACACCTCCAGAAAAACAAGGCACCCTGACAAACTGACTGCACACAGCTTCCAAGCGATAAATGAGCCATGGGCAGCCTCGATTTTTAACAAGACATCACTAATGGTGTATTCCAAACCTAAAGAACAGCTCCTGGGGCCAAACCTGCTCCAGGTCTGCTTAAATATCCCACAGCTTGTGAAACCTTGCAGAGCAGCGCTCTGAGCTGCTGCTGAGCACGGGATGATTCAGCCTTTGCCACATCCTTCCCTGCACGGCTTTCAAGTGCCAGCCGAGCACAGCGTTTTTCCTGCTGCTGGCTGATGTCAGATCCTTGACCTGGTAATGGTATCACATCTGCTAACTATTATCAGAGGGGGAGAAAGGCTCTCCCTCCTCGCTTCCCTGCCCGAACCCGGCGCAGCACCGTGTTGTGTCTGTGAGAGCTGAAAGCAGCCGGGGCTGTAATTCAAACAAATCAGATCTAATCACCTTTATCAGAGGGGTGATAAAAATCAGCAAAGCTGAGAGGCTGCAGAAACACGAGGCAAAGAGGTGTTTCTTGATGGGCACGGAAAGCCAACGCCTCTGAAGAGCTGTGTTCCCCGCAGAGACGTCGGATCGCAGCGGGGCACTGCTGAAGGGAAGCGTCTGTGCGGGTTCTCTGCCATCTTTTGCACGCCTAAGAAATGTTACTTCCCAAACTCTGCTGCCTGAGGAGGGCTCTGAGGAACAGAGGGTTGTATTCCACAATCCCCCATAGCTCCTGAATTTTGGACAAAGCAGTCACAATCACTGCAGACGGACTGACACCATGGCAGCCAGATGCTCAAGAGGTGCAGCGATGCTCCAGACAAAACTTGGAGGCAGATCCAGGTGCTGTGGAGGTGACCCCAAGTGTTACTTTGTTAGCACAGCTCCCCAGCCCAGAGCTGGAATCTGGCACAGAGATGAAGATGAGGGTTTTCTGAATCTCAGACCCCCTTTTAGAGGACAGCACAGTCCTGGGTGCTCGGAGAAGCACGGTGGGGCTCTAAGGGGCAAGCCTCTGTCTGCACATAGCAATATCCCACAGCTGGTTCTCTTTGCCAGCTCCTGATCCCCAATTCACCATCTCAGTGGCCCTGTACCACAACAGGAACAGTCCCTGGCAGTTTTCCTGCCTTGAGCTGCCCGGACTTGTGGGAACCAGGATTGCGATGAGATTTTTCTGGTTAAGCTCAGCTCCAGAGGAACCACCTGGAGCCCTTGGCCAGCTACAGGAGAACCTCTGCCTTGCTCTGACTCACCTTCCCGCGGCAGAGGAGCCTGGGAAGCGTCCAGGAGAAGAGTGTTTTGCAGGATGAGCGTGCAGACAGACAGGGAACTTCCTGACACGCACCCCTGACCCCGCTCCGGCCAGCGTGACGCAAAACAAAGCTCCACTTACCCACTGGCAGGGAACGTCACGCAGGGATGGAAAAATAAGGGTTGGAAGAGACCTCGGGAGGTCACCTAGTCCAGCTCTGTGCCCCGTTGGAAGAGTCAGCGCTGTATTATCCCCGTCAGGCACACATCTAACCTATTCTGAAAGGCCTCTGGTAATGAAAGCAACATATTCCAAGCTTTTGCTATTTATATCCTGATTTCGAGCACTGCTTGGAGAATGGAGGGCACAGAGGGGAACTGCTGCATAATAGCTGGGAATAGCTGCATAATAGCTGAACACCGCATTACTGAAATGCTGCAGGACCCCGGGGGAAGCTGCTGAATAGGTAAGTGCATCTCAGTTCAAAATGTAAGGGCAGGGCCACCAGCAAGGTGACCAGGGCACGTTGGAATAACCCAATCAGCCTGGCCGGGCCACCTGGCAGGGTTGTGACATCTGGCAGAGCTGCCCAGGGTGGTGGTGGAGTCTCATTCTCTGGAGACATTCCAAACACACCTGGATGCGTTCCTGTGTCACCTGCTCCGGGTGAGCCAGGGGGTTGGACTGGAGGATCTCCAGAGATCCCTTCCAACCCCAGTTATCGTGACCCTCCATCACTGTGCAAGGTGATCTCAGAGCTGCCTGGGTCCTGCAACCATTGCCTCCCACAGAAGCTGTCCTGACATCCTTCCCAGGGATTAAAAAACCAGGCAAATAAAGAAATGAAGCCGTGCTCTCAGCTGCATGGGAGAGGGGGTCTCGGCAAGATGGGGGTCTGGGCGTATTGACACAAACACGCAGACTTTTGAAGAGAACAGTGGAAACGCTTAGCACAAAATCCCATTAGCAAATAACGGGATTTCTGGGAGCACCATCTGTGCACCACATTGAGCACCCGCCCCGGAGCGCGGAGACCGAGGCACGTTGCACATGGAAAGCCAGACAAAAGAATATACAATAATACACAAAGGCAGGGAGAGCACATGGAGCACGGGGAAGAAGCCAGAAGAGACTTTTTCCTCCCCATCCTCACAATACCCGAAATCCCATTCCCTTCACAGCCTTCCCACCGTGGCTCCTGAGGCACCTCACGTCCCTTTGTGCTCACTGTGAGGCCCCGTGATGCTGCCACAGAAGGGGAGAAAGAGCTTTGACGTGAATGAGAATCAGCTGACAAACCAAAGCTGTTGAGTGCGAGGTGACACAGAGGTTGAGCCTTGATGATGTTTTTTTCCCCCCTCGGGTGTTTTCCAGGGAGGTCTCCTAAATTTCTAAGGCAAGAGATTACCTGGAAAAGGCTCTGTGTCATCCCTGAGCTTCTTCAGCTCCACGGCGGCCGAAAAGTCCACAAGTAGCCACGCTGGGGTAACTCTGAAACAAAGCAAGAGAGGATTTGGTGTGAGTGGGTTTTGGAGAGCAAAACAAACCCAACCTCACAAGTTGGCAACTTGAAGGAGCCCTCTCCAGTGACACTTGAGCACCCCTTCTCCTCTGCGCTTCCAAACGTCTCTGTCTTTGTCCGCTCTCCCAAGGGCTCTTCAACAGCCTCCTCCAAAACAGCTATTACAGCAATTACTGCAATTAATTGATTTGCATATCCCCAAAGCCCCATCATTAGTGCAACACAGCCAAGCGTGTTAGTGTTTAATAATATCAATCAACAATTATTCATAACATCCCGCCCCGGCAGACCTAAATATAGAGACGAGCATTCATGCGAAAACAAAAAGGAGGAGAAAAAAAAAAAACCCAGCAGCTAAACAAAAGAATTAATTTAGAGCAGAATTAGGATCATAGAAACAAGACAGACAAGAGACAAGGTCAGATGTCTCGCTCCCAGCTGATGTGAGACCCTCCCAACCTGCCTGCTCTCAGTTACTGAGCGAGCTGCGAGTAAATAAAGTGATTTTCGCCTTGTAGTGAACAGCCAGAGAGCTGCCATGAGCACAAACACAGCGGGCTAGAGGCAACAAGAGGTGACTGCCACAGTCTGCTGGCCCCGGTTCAGAACAGCACTTCAGCTAAAGCTCAAGAGGGTCCCCGTTCAGGACAACACTTAAGCACACGCTGAAATGGAAGTACGTGCCTAAATCCTGCTCCTCCCCGGGCCAGGCACGAGTCAAAGGGACAGGCTGCTATCCAGTTTTCCAAAGATGATGCAAGCTGCATCTCTTAGGGGCTGTATGCTCTTTGCCAGCCCCTGGATTTGGAGCCGCACGGGGATGTGAGGCCAGTGTGAGACCGACACCACCAGGATATCGAAGAGCTGACACATCTTCCACCATCCAGGCTGTTTTCCAGGGCTTGGATGTGCCCAGATCCCCCAGCCACCCTCTGATCCCACACGTGCTGCTTCGTCGCTCGCTTCAGGGAGGGTTTCCACCACCTTCAGCAGCAGGAGGAGGTTTTTGCAAGAGCCCAGGCTCAGATTACCTTAATGTAATTAACAGATACGTTGATCAAGCAAGGAGAACAGATATTGCTCTGAAACAGAGCCAAGAAAATTCAGGCATTCAGCTCCGCCAGTGGTGGAAATCGATGGAGTACAGCAGGCACCAAAAGCAACGAGGTTTTGGACACTGCTGGTGGACGTGGCAGGAGCGTGGCGGTACAAAGCCACAGCCTTGCTGCAAGTCCCAGCTTTTCACCAAGCTGGTGGAGTCCTGCTCTGGCAATATCCTACTTATTGAAGGAATTAGGCCAGGAGGGGCTCGGGAGGTGCTTCCCACTCTCGCGGAGGCAGCCGGACCTGGGCAGGAATGTCTTTATCCTTCATCACTCACGACATCCCAACCATCCAGCAGCATCAAAGCCATCTCAATCTTCCTTCATCCTCACCCAGTGCATCCCAAGGTCCCTCAGACAGCTCTGCCAGCACAATTCCGAGGTGGCAAACGGTCCAGATATCGCAGAGGGCGGCAGGAAAGATGGACTTGGCCATGAGGAAAAATGTGGGCGCAAGGAAGGAGCAACTCTACCCCTGCTTCCCACCCTTTGGCACCGAGACAAGCTCTCCAGCACACTTTTCCCTCTGCCTTGGCTCTGTCAATCCCACAGTCAGATCCCAACACTGTAAATCACATCCGCCTGAGCAGAGGACACCCAACTTCCCAGCTCTGGGCCCAGGGCTCCTGCTAAAACTACTGACTGCAGACTAAACAAAGCTTTTTTTACCCTGCCCACAGTCTGGACTCCTAACTGGAGACTCATCCAGCACGAAATCTATTCCCATTCCTTCCCTACCCCTCCCTGCCTCCATCGGTGCCGAAGCTGGGGGAGATCTCGTGCCTCGATGGTAGGAAGGAATAAAACACAACGTCTCATCGGCAGCACTCTAAATAGAAAAAGAAATAAGGTTTTAGAGCCCCCTTGCCTTTTGTTGGCCTTCCAACTTCCCCCAGCGCCTGTAGCCACACACAACGAGCCGGGAGGTGTGCCCAAAGCAGGAGCAGGAAGCAAAGCAAACTACAATTGCAGTAAACCACTTCAAAAAGGCTTCGGTTTCTCGCTCAGAATCGCTTGAAAGGAAACTCAACGCTTCATCCTTCATCTTTCACACGTTTTAAAAGAAACATTAGTCTGATTGTCTGGGTTTTTCTTGGGAAAAAAGGGTTTCTGGAAGTCAGAGTTTAAAAGCAAAACATAAATAGGAAATATAAACGCTTCCTTAAACCTATATTCGGGTTGCTTGTGAAAACCCCCAGCAGCTTTCACTGCCTCCCAACAGCGACTGAGAGATTTCAGGGGAAAAGTAAGACATTAGAGGCCACACCGCTATTTCCCAGAAAAACGTGGAAGGGGAAATCCAAAACAACTAAGAGCACAACGCTGAGGACCTCAGAGCGAAGTCTGCCTGGGGCAAACATCTCCTAACTGCTGTAATTACCGTGAAAGGTCATCAAGGACACCTCCCTGTGCACGCTAGAAAAATTTCGTGTGAGCATTTCGCGTGGTTAGCGCAGCTTTTCTGGCACAGTTCTGACACTGAGAGATGACATCAGCAAACAGGCATTCCCCTCGCAAAGAGCATGGCTGAGGACACGAAGTACCTTCCAACTCCTTGCTCTCTTGCTTTTAAACACGGCCATTAACAAGTCCGAAGCGACCGAAAAAAACGGGGGTAAAAAGCAAAGGCTGCACACGCATCGACAGCACTGAGGACAAAAGAGCTCAGTCCGCAAATATAATTGGATTTAAGAGCCAAATTTCTCCCGGGAGCTGGCTGCTGGGAAGTTCTCCTGTGTCCCATGATCCAGGAGGAGCTGGCTCGTGCCCACAGTGCCTATGGGGTGGCAGCCAGATCCCGGCACACGGCAGCTCCGCAGCCCCGGGACGCGCTCCCCTCGCACGCCGACGTCCACGCGCTGCTCTGCAGCTTTGGGGGGGCCTTAATGAAAGGCAGATGCAAGGGGAGGTTTGCAGGAATGTTTATCCCGAGGTGCTTCCCTCCCTGGCTCCCCACCGAGGAGGGAGAGCCAGAGGATGGGCTGCTGAGGAGAGGGGTCCCTCCACGGCTTCATCTCGTAGCTGGAGCGGCCTCCTCTCTCCTAGGACACCCCAGGGACATTCCAAGCAAGGAATCCTTCAAACTCTGCCCTCCTCTCTGCACAACATCTGGGGCTGGCCACATCTGGCGGTGGCACACGCAGGCCTGGCCACCCGGTTTCACCTGTCTCAGGCAGAATGATTATTTTGGGGCTGGACTGCTTCCTTCAGAGTCCCACATCTCATTTTCAGGGGTGGGAGGGGGAGAAAGCCCTTGACCCGTTGCGGGCCTTTGTGAGGACTCACTGTTGGCATCTGCCTCTCTTGGCAGGGTGAGTGTACAGTCATTTAGGCTGGAAGGGATCCTCACAGGCCCATCTGCTCCCAATCCCTGCTCCAAGCAGCAGGAAACAAACCCAGCACGTCCCCTCTGCTCGTGCAGCCAAAGGCACAGGTGGGGGACGCGTGAGGAGCAGGGAAGGATGCAAGAGACCTCAACACGAGAAAAATCCCTCCTGCTCTGAGCACTGTGCAGAACAAGTCTCCTGGGTGAGAAGAGGCTGCTAAAACACAGACAGTCCTGGCCGAACACCTCAACTCCAACCTCTCGCTCCAGACACAAAGAGCCCCAAAAAGCAGGGTTTTAGCCCTCAAGTCCCATCCAAAGAAACACTCAGGCAAAGAACTGAGCTTCATCTGCAAAAACAAGTGTCCTCGGTGCTTTTTTTTCCCTCTAAACTTCACCCCCTTCCTCTCAGACCTGCTGGCATTGTCGTGCACCTCACGAAGCAGGCCTGTCCCAGCGAGGGCCCACCTGCTTCATTTACCCCACGTAGCCAGCCTGGGAAGGGCTGGAACTGCTGCCTCAAAGGTGTCCCACCACCACACAGTGGAGTCAAATAAAGGAAATGCTGCAAAGCCACTGTTTAACTGAGCAAATTTACCTGTTTCATACTTTGTGATGCAGGAAGCAGAAAAACCCTTTCTCCAACTCAGACCAAGCCTTGCCTTGTGCTCATTCCCAGTGACAACCCCGCAGCCGTTATGAGCTGTTCCTTCTCTGGCCTTTTTACTTCATTCCATCACACCAAAAGCAGAGCCAGGCCTGGAAATTAAATTGCACCCACCAGTTTCATTCATAAATTTGGCTGCACGACCACGAAGTGAGCTATTGTTGTTATTTCTCACAGTTTACCACCTCCAAGCCAAGGAGTATTGTTTTTATTGCTATTGTGAGAACAAGAGCAGGGGAAAAAAGTAATCTTACGCTTCCCTTCCCCTCCCAATCAAATATAATAGAGAAAAAAAAAAAAACGCAACAGGGCGGATGTTGGATCCTCAAGGATTTTTTTTTTTTTTTTTTGGAGCTATCTACAGGAGCTCAGCCTGCTGCTGCAGGTCTCTGAGTCTAAATTTTTATCAATGGGCTGCACTGGGTCCATTTGAAAAGCCAGCAGGTGTTCGAACAATGAAGCAGGGCTGCCTCTACATCTGGGCCCCAAAAGTCATCGCCGTGTTTACAAGAAACAGGATAAGCAAGAAAACATCCTGCCACAGGCACCTAAAAAGCTGCAGCCCCTTGTTATTCACTTTTTTTTCTCACACTGGGCTGTTTATTTATAGCACGAGAAGTTGAGCCGGGAGGAGGAAAAAAGCAGTGAGAGGTTTCTCACTCGTTTCCACGCAGGAGTGACGCACGTGCAGCGTGGCAGGCGCTGGGCCTGTATTGTCCCTTCAGCTCTGGCTGGGATCTCATTAACCCCTCAGCTCTGGCTGCAGTTAATTAATGATCAGGGCACAACCTGCTGGGTTTGCTTCACCGATGCCACCGTGACTCATCCTGGGACACCCCAGAGGGAAACTGAGTCACCACGTGCTGGAAAGAACGTCCCCAGAGCCTAAACTCGCAGAGATTGTGAGGGAGGGATCAGGGAAATTCCTCATCCTCAGCACTTAAGGTTGGATCCTGAGGGCCAGCAGAGCAAGAGGCTCTTCCAGAGCTTAGAGAGGACATAGGGGATCTCCTCTGGAGGAACTTCTTCCCTTGCACAGTACACCAAGCACATCTGCAGAAACCAAAGGGTGCCACCAAATTTCAGCTGCTGATGGCTTGTGGCCCCCTACAGAATCACTGTGTTTCGGGGGTTCTCTCTCATGACATTTTGCTCTCCTTGCTTTCAACTTTTAAGATTTAAACAAAGCAGGACACATCCAATTTAGTAACAAGGTTATTTTTTAAAATCAAATTCATTGAAGGTGCACCACTATGAAACCTCTAAAATGTTTCTCACCATCCTTAAGAGCAACTCGGGAAGCTCCAAGGTAGCTCTGCCTTCCAGACGAACATTTTGTCACTCAAGTCATCCTTATGTCCAGCAAAATTAAGTATTCCCTCACCTCGTGTCCTCCCTTCCCTGCTCTAAAAATTTCACTTCTGGAAGCCTTCAGAACACACCGGTTAGAGCCCCCTCCTCAGAAAGCTGGGGAAATGAGAGCTGAGCTGCTCAGCCTCTCATGGAGTTTGACTTCCTTGCTTTTGAGCTGAGTCAAAGAGGATTAACTCAACAGGTGTTTTACTGGGGAGTGGGAGGGAAAACAGAACAAAACACAATGAAACAACTGCCTACGTGCACGAACAGCAGATGAATTCCTCCTCCTTTTCTGGGGAATGAACTGCTAAAGCAGATGGCAAACATCCCCTTCTCCTCTAGCTCTGAGTCACTCTCAGTTCTGGCTTTAAACACTTCAAGTCCCAGAGCTCAAATGTTTCCCCTCAGTCAGGTCTGGAAGGGGATCTTCCTGATGCAGACTTGACCTTCGAAGGGCTGAGCTGCTTCCACTGCCCCTGACTCGTGGTCTTCTGCACCCTGGTCATGCTCAGAGACAGCAGCTGGAGTGCAAAGGACTTTCCAGCAGCCTCTGTGCCTTGTGCATTGAGTAGGATGGCTGAAGCCCAGGCTGCTGCCCTGTAAATTCACGGTAACACCTCACAGCTCTTTTCTCATCAGCAGAAAGACCATCAGACAGCACAGGAATAAACAGAGACCAGCATCTTCCTGCCCTTTGGGCCATGGAAGGCAAGTTACGAAGTCGCTGTTCTGATTTCTCACCAACCCAGGGCTCTCCAGCTGGTCCCACCAAACCTCCTGTTGGCCACAGCATGAGACAAGGGGGCTTGGGTCAGCTAAAATCTCACTGCAGCTGGAGGGAGCAGACAGCAGCTGAGGCTGTGCAGTGTTTGCATGAGAATTTCTTGAAGCTTTCAGTGATTAATGTGCACACATAACCGGTATTAACAGCCAAACTTCGTCATTTTACCATCAAAATCATGAGAAAAGCACATAAAACATTTCAGATTGCTGATGGTGAGCCTGTAAAGCGAGGAAGTGGTCAGAGGATCTGTGTATCTTAGCAGAACTGAAAAGGGTCTGTCTAGAAGTGCCATTCCGCAGGCCATGCTGAATATATCTTCACGAGAAATGCTACTTATTTCCAATATTTGGGTTGCAGGATGATATAGAAGTGAACTTTGCCCCTATAAGTGACTAAAGCTTGACAGAGGGTTTGTGTGAATTTATTAAAAACTCCCGAGCTGAAGCCAAACGTTCAAGCCAACCAGAGTCTGCTTACAAATTACTTGGATAATTGCCAGAAGCCCGAGTCTGATCCCTTTTTCTGCTTCTCTCTCACCCAAAAAACATCTGGTGTGTGTTGCCAGTCTGTATGGACTGCTCTCTTGGTGCTGTAGGCATCTTTAGGAACAGCATCCTATATAATTAAATAGCCGAGCGCTGACGAACCGTTGTCAATACAGGATAAAATCAATACACTCCCTGTTGTGCCCTAATGATACAGAGCTGGCACTGTCTGAACCAGCTTCTTTAGGAAGCTTTAATTTCATCAAGCAACACTCTTTCAGGAGAGATGATTTGGGGTTTTGCTTTTTAACAAAGAGAGAAGTGGAGTGCAGCACACGGCACTTAATATCTGGCTGAGATTTAAAACGCATGCTCCTTATGAAGTGTGACATTTTATCCCTGAAGCCACAGGAACATTTCCCACATTTAAGTGATAGAGAGAAAATTCTTCAAATTAGATTTGAACTTTATACCTTCTAATTCTGCTGCAATCCTCCTCCTCCATGTACCACGCTCGGGCCTGATGAACACGCTGTTATATCAAAGTCTAGCAGACCTGAGTGCTGACAAATCCCCTTCACTTAGCCTGGAAGCAAGCAGCAAACCTCCTGGAGATCCAGGAGCCAGTCTTAACTGGAAGAAAATAGCCCAGCCACTGGTCACGAGGCTAAATGAAGTGGTCAGCGCAGCCCTCCTGGGTGTCACCGTGAGCTGGAAGCCAGCAGTGAGGTCACAAGGCTGACCCAAGTCCCCAGGGTTTGCAAAGGGAGCTCCTTTACACACTTCTATCCAAGCCTGAAGGAAAACCAAACACCCATCTGCAAGGAAGCCACGGTCAGAGGGAGGGAGCACCTCTCCTACAAGGATGGGCTGGGAGAGCTGGGGGTGTTCACCTGGAGAAGAGAAAGTTCCAGGGAGACCTCAGAGCTCTAAAGAGGCTCCAAGAGATCTAGAGAGGGACTTTGGACAAGGGCCTGCAGTGCCAGGACAAGGGGGAATGGTTTTAAACTGAAAGAGGGCAGGGTTAGATGGGATATTGGGAAGGAATTGATCCCTGTGAGGGTGGGGAGGCCCTGGCACAGGGTGCCCAGAGCAGCTGTGGCTGCCCCTGGATCCCTGGCAGTGCCCAAGGCCAGGCTGGACGGGGCTTGGAGCAGCCTGGGACAGTGGAAGGTGTCCCTGCCCATGGCAGGGGGTGGGATGAGATGATCTTTAAGCTCCCTTCCAACCCAAACCATTCTGGGATTCTGTGAAGCCCTGAGCAACAACTCCCCAGGCTTGCCCACCACAAGGTCCTTCTTCTCGCTTTCCAGGCTCAGATGTTTGCTGTGCCACTCAGTCGCAACCAGGTCCCCATCTGGGGACAGCTGTCCTGCTGTAAGTGCTGTCACAGCCACGGGCCCTTGTGGGAGAGCTCCTCTGTCGAGCCCTTCAGGACGAGAGGGACCCACAAGGATCATCAGGCCCAGCTCCTGGCCCTGCACAGGACACCCCAACAATCCCACTCAGTGCCCCAGAGCCCCTTCAGGGGAAGCTGCAGACCCCCGGTGAGGTCTGACCTCAGTCTCCTCAGGGCTGAACAAGCCAAGTGCACTCAGCTGCTCCTCGTGTGGCCCCTCCAGCCCCTTCACCATCTTCTGTCCCTCCTTTGGATGCTCTCTAACAGCTTTAGATCTTTCTTACCTAAAACTGCCCCAGCACTCGAGGTGAGGCCGGCCCAGCCCAGAGCAGAGCAGGACAATCTCCTCCCTGGCCTGGCTGGCCGTGCTGGGCCTGATCCCCCCAGGACAGGGATGTCCCTCCTGGCTCCAGGGCACTCCTGACTCAGATCCAACTGGCCGCTGACCAGGATCCCCACATCCCTGCTGCTCTCCAGCCTCTCATTCCCCACTGTGTCCGTGCATCCAGGGCTGCACCATCCCAGGTGCAGAATCCAGCACTTGTCTTTGTTAAGCTTCACACACTGGTGGTGTGGTTGGTGACTGCCCAGCCTCACAGAGCACATCCCACCCTACATCCCGGGCTCTCACACCCGTCCCTGTGGCCACAAAGCAATCCTTGACTCCCAAGAGGTGGCCCAAAGCCTCAGCTCACCATGGATGGAGGAAGAAGCCCTGACCCACAGCCTCTCCCTTTGCACCTCTCCGGGCCAGCAACACTCATGAAAAACCCGCTCCACCTTCCACCCTGTGCCTCGAGGGACGGCCCAGACCTCTGGAAGGGCTTTGAAACACAAGTTGCAGAGGCAGAACATTATTCCCATTACGTTGCTTGCTTTCCCTAAGCCCTGCTCAGTGACAGACAGGTGCACTAAGCTCCTTGCCAGGCACCCACGTTGAGAGGAACAAGACCCTCCAGTTGTACATTTTACCCCCCTTTGTAAGCTCACCAGTCACCTCTTAAGCTCTTAAGTAATAAAAAACTTTCTTGAAAAATGATGGCACCTAGTTTCCAAGGCAGCGGGACTTTTAAGCCCGTGCTTGCAAGAGCCTGAGGAATCAGAGATGCCAAAAGGCACAGGCTGTATAAAACCCGTCCCCTATTCCTGCTGGATAGATCAAATAACACAGTCAGAGTTTTGAATGCAACACGAGCTGGATGAGGAAGTGGCCAGCGGTGCTGTACAAAAAATGTACAATGAGCGGGATAACAACTACAAATCCCTCTAATCTCTGGTCTTACCTCGACATCTCAGACTGTTTGGTGCCTGCGGGGATTATCGGAGATGTGTGATTCCAGAATGGAAGGAGTGAGATGCTTCATGGTGTTCACTGACCATCAGTGGTCTGCTGGACCTCAGCTGGAATTCAGGCCGCGGCGATCACAGAATCCCAGAATCATTTTGGTTGGAAGAGACCTCCAAGACCATCAAATCCAACCTGTGACCAATCCCTGCCTTGTCACCCAGCCCAGAGCACTGAGTGCCATGTCCAGGAGATCCTTGGACACCTCCAGGAATGGGGACTCCACCACTCCCTGGGCAGCCCCTTCCAATGCCTGACCACCCCTTCCATGAGGAAATTCCTGCTGATGTCCACCCTGATCCTCCCCTGGCCCAGCCCGAGGCCGTTCCCTCTCCTCCTGTCCCTGTTCCCTGCGAGCAGAGTCCGACCCCCCCGGCTGCCCTCTCCTGTCAGGGAGTTGTGCAGAGCCACAAGGCCCCCCCTGAGCCTCCTTTTCTCCAGGCTGAGCTTTGAGGACAGCACAGCCCAGGCAGACCTGTGTCCTCTCACGTCAAATCGCCGAAAAGCTCAAGGACTCAACTGGAAACCTACAGCAAACCAGAACATCTCCCACTCCCCGCTTGCTCCGTTTATAAATGTCTATTTTCTTAGGCTAAACCAGTTACTTATTCTCAGGCATACACAGCTCCCATTTCAGCTCAAAACCAGGCTCCTTTCCCATGAAAAAAAAAAAAAAGAAAAAAAATCAACTCCACTCGTTTCATAATTAATTTTACTGCATGACTTTTCCCAGCAACACAACTCATTTTTTTTCCAAGTTCTCTACAAACTGATGAAAATGAAAAATCCCCTCAGCCTCCCCGCCCGCTCTCACGTACATCGCTTCTTTGTAGCTCAATTTCCCATTTTTAAAAGGAAGACATTTGCTTTCCTCCAACTTTTTTTGGAGGGGGGAGGGTGGAGAAGGCAGGTGGGGAAGTGAGCAACGAGCATTATTTCATCATTAATACAGCTTCCAGCACAACAAAGACAATCTTGTGCACCGTGACGCCGAGCTGCTAACAGAGGGCAATAAATTCAGATTAATAATTAACATCCGCATCATATCGAGCCATCTTGGTGCTCTCATTCCAATCGCTTCGGAAATCTTCCCACTTTTTTATTGCAAACACATGCAACAGGTCAATCAGTCCTTAAAACCACACACGCTGATGGAGACAGCACTGCTGGGACTCTGCAGGTAAAACTTTTGGCTGAAAAAACACAGTTTGGCATAAAAAGTGGCGTACAAATGCCAGCATTATTGGAAATAAAAATGCGAGGTCCCTATTCGGGTTGCAAAGACTGGAGTATGTTATTAAAAAAGAACAAAGCACAAGGTACTCACTGGTTTTGAGAGCCTCCTGACCTGCAGATGGATGAGGATCAGGCACTGGAAGGGAGCAGACAAATTTCTCGTGTTAAATTTCAGCATCAAGAACCACTTTGATATTAGCACAGCAAATTACAAGCGGATTTTACAGCATTTTCCAACCTCAGCACGGAGAAAACGCAACAAGTTCTCCTAAAAAAAACCCCACTGATCCAATACACTTGAAAAAAAAGATGTGGTGGGCAGAGTCATCACACGGCTTGAAAAATAATATCCTTAGATGCTTTTATTATGGTCTTCAAGATTCATGTTTTCAAGCTTTTCCTCCAAAACTGGGGGGGCAGGGGGGGGGCTAGGAATTTTATTTCAAAAACTTGATAGCCAAGAGTCTCACCTAATTATGTGAGCTGGGACTTCAAGGGGGGAAAAAAAAAGGAGGGGTGGAAAAATAAAAGGAATGCAGACACACAGGGATATGTGGCAAAAAATATGATCCCTGGCAAAACACTCGTTGTCCCAAACTTCTTGCTTTTTCCCTTCTCACCGGCTCTGTGGAGGAGTGCATCTTCCCCCAAAAATCTGTGCTTTCATCGTGTCCTCTAAACTGGTTTCTAAGTGTTACGGGAATGGAAGACCACTAGAAAGTGGCCTCAATAGGTGCCTGAGGAAAGAAATAGGGAAAAGGAAGGGGAAAGAAATAGGGAAAAGGAAGGGGAAAGGAAGGGAAAAGGAAGGGAAAAGGAAGGGAAAAGGAAGGGAAAAGGGAAAGAGAGAGGAAGAGGAAGGAAGGAAGGAAGGAAGGAAGGAAGGAAGGAAATGGGGACAAGCCGTTGGGGGGGTGAAATAACAGGGAGGAGGGAAGGAAAATAAGGAGGAAAAAAGGAATATATAGGAAAAGGGAAGAAAAGGGGGGAAGTAAAATATAGGAAAGCGAAGAAAAGGAAAATATAGGAAAGAGGGAAAAAAGGAAAATAAAGGGAGGGAAGTAAGGGGGGGGAGAGAAACTAACGGGGTGGGGTGAAAGTAACAGAGGGGGAAAAATGAAACTAAGGGG